>QANU01097372.1:36369-78115 GCA_003254905.1 Nissolia schottii
TTTTTTTTTTTTCCTTAAAACAGCATATCTTGGAACTTCCACTTTATTTGTAACTTGAATGATAGAGATGTTATTGAAATAGAGTCCCTTCTTCCTTTCCTTGAGTCATATCATCTTCCCAACAGCCCTGATTTTAGACCTTGGACTCTCGACTCCTCTGGTGTTTTCTATCATCTTATTTTCAATTTCTAACTTCTTCTCCTAACTTAGAAAGATTTCTCTTAGATAAACCCATTTGGAAATCTAAATCTTCCTCAAAGGTCAACTATTGTTTGGACTATTGTTCTGAGAAGAATTAACACTAATGACAAGCTCCAGAAGCGCAGGCCTATCATTGTTTTGTCGCCTAATATGTCTATAATGTGTTGTTCAGATTCTGAATCAAGGGCTCGTCTTTTCATATATTGCCCACTGCTAAATCTCTGGTGGAACGGACTTTTTGACATCTTTGGAAAGCTGCGGGTTTGCACTTGGGACTTGCACCAGTTTCTCATCACTAAGGCCCCGTTTGTTGCACAGGATGAGGCATGATAGTATTAGTTAATACTACAAAATCAATTTTTAACATATGTTTGGTAAAACACATTATAGTAGAGTTATCCAGTATAACCATTTTTATCCTACAATTGTCGTATTACAAGGTCTCAAGAGGCCTGATTACACCTGATAGTATTAGTTATGCTTTCCAATCTAAGTTTAATCCTAATATTCATTGTTCATGTTATCTCCTCTCACCCTCCACCCACCACCCACCGCCATCACCCACTGCCGCCTACCACCAACCACCACCATCACCGCCACCAAACCATAATCACTGCCCATTGTTGTCAATGCTGCTCACCACCAATTTAAAGTTCAAGTAGATGTCTCATTTTTTCCATCACTCTGTACACTTTTTTCACCACTCACTTCTTATTTTTTCTACATTCTTGTAGGTGATTTGCTAATTGTACATCCACCGTTTCAATTGATTGATTTTTCACAGACGAAAAATATATTTTTGAATTTGTCTCCATTTCTAAGCATATATATGGTTTGCATATTTCATATAGCCAAACACAATTTTCCTAATAACCAAATCATTGGTTTTGCTCCAAAGGATAATAATTCTTGTTCTTTCTTCCTAATCTTTTTGATGTGAATTCTTCTTTCTTTCTTTTCTTTTTGGTGTTGTCTCACTTGTGTTCTAACTAAATTCACACCCAAAATTAAAGGATATGCAAAATTGAAAATAAAAAAGAAGAAAGAAAATAAACAAATACACAGTTTTATCACAAAGAAAATAGGATTGGAAATTTTACATTTGTACACCAAACACTGGATAGTATAAAAACTTATACAATGTTTTTCTTATAATATACTATCATGGCTTATACCATCAGATCTATTACTATCAGGTTTTATCCTATGCGATATACCAAACAGGGCCTAAGTTCAAAGGCTTTGGATCCCAAAAAGAAGCAAAGATCATGTGGCAGTCTTCACTTTATGGAGTGATTTGGTGTGTCTGGTAAGAAAGGAATTCTAGAATTTTTATTGATTCATTTTCAAGTATAGATTTTATTAGGGATAGGGTCATTCTTTGGCATCCCTTTGGTGCTCAGCACATGGTCTATTTAATGGTATTACCGCTGTTGATGTTCAGAGGGACTAGCATGCTTTGTTGCTCAGTTTATCCTCTTAGGACTTGGTTTATATTTTTGTACCTATGCGTGGATTTCTTATCCTCTTCAGTATCTTCTCTCATCTAATGAAACTGAATTTTCTATAAACAAAAAAGGCCTGCAAATTAAATTTAAAAGGAAATTTCAAAAATAAACATGCAATTCATCTATAAATTTATACAAATAATTCCGAATAGCAATCACAGGGCTTTAGAAACATAAAATATTCATGAGGTGAATTTCCTCCATCAAAAACCTATTTTTAAACAATATACAACTTCGACAACTGCATATATAACACATTTCATAGTGTCCAAGTTCTTGCTTGTAGCAATATCGGAGCACATCTACATATACTAGTCCATAAGCATTTGAAAGAGAACTCTATACCATTAATTAAATTAGATAAATACTCAAGTTTGCCCTCACAAACAATGTGTAAGGCTCAATAAAGGTAACGTGACGTCACTCATTGATCATTACTACTCATTAGGCATGATATTTTCACACAATTATTGTGCATGATACTTATATATAAAGCAATTCAAAAACTATTACCAAAATAAATCTCAACTGAAAAAGCATTGTTATGCCAAAGACAAGTACACAAACTCATTTAACTCAAATATCTATAGGAGAATTCATTAATCAAACCCAAAATAGATCGACCAAAGCTCAAGGCTTGAGTTAACCAGCTTTGAGCAAGAAATTATCTAAAAACTTACAAGCACAAGGCTTGAACAAACAATCACTACTCCCATAGGAAAACTAAATCCAACAAGGACAAGGCTTGAACTCGCAAGCATCAAAAGCTCAAAATTATAGCTAACCAACATGTGTTGGATACAGAGTCTGATATGGTTTTTTTCTCCCGTAGGAAAATAGTTTCTAATTGTGCAGTACCATTAAAAAAATTTCAAAGCAGAAAATTCCATATTAAACACTTTAATTTGACATTAGAAAACCTAGTCTCAAACAATTTCAATGGTTCTTTTCATAAGCCTAACAACAATAAGGTCCTGTCTAAGTAAAAACTTAATTAAGGCATTATGTAAAAGGAACTTCTCACAAAAGGTCTTTTGTAGAAACTGGAAAGTAACGTATAATAAGTTCTTGAAGTGTTTGGATGTGTAGCAGCAAAAATGCTTGTTTTAAATATGTAGTGGTTGTTTTTGGATAGTTGTACATGTAACTTTTATGAAAAGCTTGATATTTCAACTTCTCAATAAGTACTAAAATAACTTTTGGGGAAGTTGTAAGCTGTAGAACCTATTTAATCTAAACATGTGCAAAATGACTTCACTATTGAAAAGTTGAAAAATGCCATAGGTATCCAAACTAACCCTAAGTACTTATTTCAAAAGAACCCATTCAAATATCATAAAATTGAACTTAAATAAATTCCAAGTTTTCTTCCCATAAACATAGCAACTACTCGCAAAAAATTGTTGTTGGTCCAAACCATTGCCAATAACAACTACCCTACAAAATCATTATCTTATATCAATTATCGTATTCAGTCCAAAACCAATGCCAAAGCATATTATAAAAATTACCAAAATCATCATCAGTACATAAGGATAAAATCATTATCAAAATCAAAATATTCTATGATAGACAGACATGCGCATAAGTAGCAATTCAGAAAAATAAAAATATTCTATGATATCAAAATTTCATTTCGATAAATGATCCATCCAATTCAAATCTGTAATTCAATACTGAATCTATCCTAACTTTTGCATGTCCCAAGAGTCGATTCAAAACAAATGCTAAAGCATTTTAAGATAATCAAAAGTTATTAACTCAATTCAACATCTCTTATAACCATGTATGAAAAAGGACAATAGTGAGTTTCCCAAACTCTTGTTTGTCCCAAGAATCCCTAAGGTTCCACTATATTTAAACTTAAACAAAAAACCAATTTTGTAACTCCTAAATATGGCCTTCTAGAAAGTTACCTAGTTGAATAGGATATTTCTTCTATAACAATAGAAATACCAAGAATACCTAAATCAGTCAGACAACAATTAAATGACTTAATTTTTAATTTCAAAAATCCCCAAATTGAGTCCTAAGTCCTAACTACTGCACAAAGCCCCAAACAACAACTGAAGTCCTAACTGCTCATAAATACTGAATAAATTCAGAGCTACAAACCAGAGAATAAACCTAAAAATGAGAAAGATATGAGCGGAAGGGAACAGAATGGAGCACACTACACATCAAACTGCCTCACAAAGCAAAAGGGGATTCAAGTGAGAAAGTGGACCACAAGACTCCCAAAAACTCAAAGGTTGGCCAAATCATGGCTATGGTCAGAATGCACAGGAAGGGAGGAAGATCTGGGAGTATGAAATTATATTCGGGTGAGCAATAGATGTCAGTTTTAAAATGGGTTTTGGTCTATGAAAAGGCTACTTTACCCTTCTTTTCTAATAACTTGCCCATCTTTTTATTTTTCTGGCTTATGGGTTATTAGTTATTACAAGTTGAATACATTCTGTATTGCATAACACACTCAACAGATAACCATTCTCATTTTACAGTCAATTTGGAATATATACTAAACACAGTCTACTCCCTTTATTATTACTTAATTAAAAAGAATGTAACTGAAATAAAACATAAAGACAGTATGTCCAAAAAGGTCAAAGTGCAGGGATATTTGTGCATTTTTCCATTATTCGAAGGAGTGCTCGCACAAAATTAACAACCAATCTTATCAAGCACTTACTGAGATAGTGAACGGTAGGGGTGGAATACAACTAGGTAATAGTCAAGCACTTCTAAAATCTTCATTTCCATTTCAAGTATGTCCTTGATTTCATACCTATAAGATTTATCATCAGGATCTGCATACAAAATTGCTGTGTTTTCAGCATAAAAATGAAATATAATAGCAAGATAACTTTCAAGACAAATAATGCATTCTAACATCCGAGTCAACATGAAGCAAAACAAGATTAACTTATAAGCTAACAGCTTACATAATTTTTTAATGTAAAATACAAGCAGCCGAGCCTGCACTGTGCTTTCCTCTGCTTTCGAGGCCAGGTACAAACAGGTTGGAGCAATCACGCGTGGATCATATTCCACCATACTCTTCCTGAAAGCCAAAAGAAAAATGAAGACAGTTATCATAGTTAGATGCTGATCGTGATATAAGAAAACAGCCAAGACATCAAAACAATACAACTGCATCAATTCAACTTTGATTATGAAAAAATTAGAGTCAACAATGAGAACAGCTGCTAAAAATATAAGTTGTTCTGGAAAAGGAATTTTTTTTCAAATTAGCCAGAAGAAAGAAAACAAATTTGATCCAATTAAGCAAAAAAAATTCAAAATATAGGATCAGCTACTCTCTTCTATTTTTATTTTGTTTATTCCCTCCTGTTTGATCAAAAGAATTGGATATTTGAGATTTACATTCTACTTTTATAGTGAAGACCAACTTGTTACTTTTCCTTTCAAATATGGCATAATCAGCAATTGTCTGCGTGTAATGGCTTTGTAAAAAATCCTTTCTGATTGTGCATATCTCAACCAGTCTTTGGTTGTTTCTACACAAACACAAAAAAAATACTGTGGACTGTCCAAATCAGAATTCTCAACCAGTTTTGACTATAATTGACAGGGCATTGCAGTCAACAGATTCCAGAATAAGAGTTTTGATTATTCTAGAGCAATTGTGCAACATAAAAGTTTTGGTTGTACTAATATAGACATTGGTTTCTAATGAAACAAAAACGGATAAACTGCTTATAAATACTGACATCAAAAATGAAAAACATTTATGAAGTATATTGCTGTAAATTTGCATTGGTGACACCAAACTATATAAATACTTCAAAAAGGTACAGGCTAGGGTTAGCTAAAACTAATAGAGGAAGTTCCAATCCTCCAACAGACATAAAAGTAACACATACCTGGTGTAAACACGCCTCATATATGTAACTGCAGTGGCAACAACCCTGACAAATTGACCGACATATTAGAGATTGCCAACGGACTTTACAATAATATGGGGGAAAAGAAAGCTCTTAAACATTTGACAAGATGATGATACTTTTTTTTACGTGCCAGAAACATGTAGAACTAAATACTAACTCTCTGCAAATCTATTGAATTAGTAACACTAAAAGTTGACTGGACTCCTTGTGCAATGCTATGACACATTAATCTAAACTTATTCCAAGTCCAAGTAAATAACCAGCTTCAAATAAACATATATAAATCCTAAGTAACACTAAGAAGTTTATATTTTTGCAAAAAAATTCAGATCACTTTGGTTGTTCTTCTTGGAAGAAAAAAGCACTTTTTTGATAAATAACTACGTTTGAAGATCATTTTACTTGTTTGGTTTTGCTTTCCAAAAAAAGTAGAATCAGAATATAACTAGACTTCTGCTATTTTCGAGAAGCATACATGGAACTGCTTTTGATTTTAAGCAGAAGAAGTAAAACAGAGAGAAACACATGCATAAAACACAGCAAATTTTGTTTTCAAAAACATCCTTCATATCCTTTTTCAAAATGATTACATATACCCCCTTTATCTATGAATTTATGACACCTTTATTAAAACAAAAAAAATCAATTTCAAATTAAAATTTTATTGACTATATATTTTATTTTATTTATAATAAAAAATAAATAATAATGATTTTAAAAAAAAATATCCTTTAAAGAAAGTACTTTATTTATCTAACCATGTTTGTTGAGAAATGATTTATGTCCTAAATTATAAATTTATTAGACAAAAAGTACGCTTATATCTGTATATTCAAAAAGCTTAACAATTTCTGATTATGATAAAAAAAATACTTTTATAATTGCATCCAAACATATAACTTCCTGCTTTGGGTGGGTTTTGCTTCTGCTTTGAAAAAATACATTTAAAATAGATAAATAAATAAATAAAAACTTATCCAAACTGACCCGCAAACATGTAAGTACACAATAAATAATAAATTTGCATGCATAGTTAGGCACACAAACAGCTTGGGTGCAATTATTGATTTCAACCCTAAACCGTATTAGCCCCAGTTATGAGGAATCTCAAGAATTTGGGTCTACATGCACATACATTAATATACATGGAAGACAAGCCAAAAGTTTAGAGATACAGATCCTTCTTCGGAAAGAAAATATGGGAGGTTTAGAAGTGACATAATGGCTACTTATACTAACCATTGAGCTTATCTTCAAAACTTCCTTATGCAATAAAAAGTATGCAAACTAGTACAAAATAATAGTACACCCATGTCATACAGGCTTGACGGTCATATCTAGCTTATTCAAAAGAAATCATGAAATGTGCTATGCAAGTGTCTATATTTAACAGAGACTGAAATTTTCTAACATGATGGTAACCAACTATTTTGCAAAAATAATCGCCTTTTTTTTTTTTACAAAAGCTATTTCAAAGACCTTTTGATTATAAACTGCTTTTAACCTAAAATAAGCTAATCCAAACACAACTTATACTAGAACTTATGAAATTAGAAAGACCAAAATCCTAAGAGAATCAAAGCACACTGAAAACAGGCAGGGGAAAATGTCAACATGTTTCATATTCTGTATTGTCCATAGGACCTTTTGCGAATTGCAGCAATACTTTCTTTTGCTCCTTCATGCATTGCAGACTAAACTCACATTTTAAGCCAGCAATATCAAATTCAAACCACAATGTAAAAATCTCTCACTTCAAGTAATTCACCCTAGTTTCAGCGTACGATCGCCCTCATTAAGCTGCAATAGATTATAAACACAACATGGTATAGTTGCACGTATTCAAACAATACACACCTCTGCCTCACTTTTACTTGTTGAGCCAATCTCAAAATATCTGATCCAGCAAGAAAAGAAAAACCAGAATCAGGCACTTCTGTGGTAAATAAACGAAATAGTGCTAGACCGGCAGCAGCAATTGCAAATTCAGCAACGGAAACCACATGATCAAGTAAAAAAGAATGATTGAAACAAGTAAAGCGAAAAGAGAGAAGCATCGTTAGAAATAGAGGAAAGACAAATAGAGTTCACAAAAAGAGAGAGAGCACACAATTGGCCATGTGCATCTTAATGAGCTTAAAATCCTCAAGCGTGACACCCTTCTCTTTGTCAAGCGGGTTCACCATATCGACATCTTCTTGATCCACGAGGTGCTTGCTGCAAGGTGCACAACCCCATTCAACCCCAATTAGATGCAAGCATAGGTGCCACAGAAAAAGTGGAGGGATGAATCGTAAAGGGAGAAAAAGAAGAAGAGAAAAAAATGCAACATACTAGTGAGACGATGTCCAGAAATTAGCAGACATTTTCTCCTTCAGTCCAAGAGAAACACCCTGCAATGCAAAGCAAACGGTTGTTAGAGAGGAATACCATTAAAGGTTGATACCAATTAAATAATCTGCCATTAAAAGAGACTAAGAGAGTAAGACATAGAATGAGAATTTCACAAAAAGGGGAAGGGTCAGACCCAAATGTGAAAAACTATTAAGCATGGGAGCAGAAAATACTCAAAACAATGCAAATATAAAAGGTCACAATTAAAAGGAGAAAGAAAACCCAACATTATAAATGAAATAAAAAACGACATCGCAATCGACTGGGCAAAGCAATACCCAACTCTAAATCTTCAATACACGAGAAAAGACAATTAACAAATTTCAGCACAAGGAGAGGGGGGTGGGGGAGACCGTACAGTACGTTCCCAATTGAGAAAGAAACACAACAGGATAAGTCGAGAATCAAGGTGCCGTCTACGCTCTTATGTTTGGTCCCTTGTGTTTGTTTAGATTGGGTTTTTTTTTTTTAAAAAAATATTTTTATAATAAAAAGTACTGTTATAATTTTAAGAATATTTAAGATACAATTTAAAGTATTTATTTTATATGTTTTATTAAAAAAAAATGCGTTTTATTAAAAAAAAGAAACACTTTTATTATAAATTAATTCAAATGAGCCACTCAAATTTTGAGCAAAAATGATATCAAAATATTACGACAATGCCACCACGCATTCAGTAATAATATTTTTTTAAAAAAATTCAATAAAAGACATTATCTTTTTATTTTGCAAAAAGAGTTTTTTCTTTGGAAATAAACCCTCTTAAGTGAATTTCTTGTCGTATATTGCTAAATGTAATTTCTCATTATTAATTTATGAGCTAGACTTCAAACATGACATAAGTAATAAATAAGTTAATTGAGAGATCACAATTAATAACATATGATAAGAAACTACTCCTCACTCCTCAAATCCAATCCAATTTGCAGTGGCTCAGAGACGGGACAAGGACAGAGGCACGTCGATGGTCGACAATAATTTTAGATTTTTGGCTTAGATTTTGGGTTTGGAAAGAAAAATTGTTCAACAAATTGTTTTGTGAAAAAGAAAAGAGATAGTGAAATTTGTTATGAAACTCTCTTCCCAAGATGCAAAAGACAAATTCCCCAATGGTGAAAAGTACCAAAAAGTGTAAATTCTCAAGAGGGATAAAAAAATATAATGAAAAATAAAAAGAGAAGTGAATAAAAGTGTAGTTTTGGGGAATTGCCATCAAAGAATAAGTATGCAGTCAATTGAGTAGAGATGGTTGAGATGAGAAGAAATTTTGACACTTATTCTCTTGCGCATTTGTCATTATTCTCCTTAAGTCCTAGGTTTTTTGGCTCACTTGTTCAAATATTTTCATACCTTGACCTTGGTCCTATTATAACAAAATGAAAGATCTCTTAACTCATGGCATGTTTTGTGATTGAATTGTGATGCCTTAGATGAAAGGTAAGTCTACAGTATATAGTTCTTGTGAAGTGCTTGAGAGCTCTTGGAAGAAGCAAAAGACTAGAGTAAAGAGTAGGGATAGCAATGGGTAGGGTTGGGTATGTATTACATATGCGTGTCCACGTTTTGAAATGTCTCATGGGTATTGTGTTCAGAGTTCTCACCCCTCAATTCCCCTTCTAGGTTCAGGTTAAGTGTAGCATCAGTTTCATGGAGGTCATGGTAAGCTGTAGCAACGTCAGGAATTCTTGAGTAAGCAATCACCTTGATGTGAAGCTGTCCATAGGTTCAGGTTAGATTATTTTTATTATAATCGAGTCAGTGTCTAAAGTGCTCTAATTGTACACAGGCAGGATCTTCAAACCGATCGCATATTTTACATGTATAATTATGTTTATTATAAAGAGTTTTGTTTAAGTTTATTCAAAAAAAGATTTTTTTGTTTATTTTTATTTAATATTTAAAATGCATGTTTTTACAAAAAAAAAATTCTAAGAGGTTTTTTTAAGGAATTAGTCCCTTGCCTGATGGTAACAAATTCCAGGTCGTTACACCAATGAAGTCATCGCTACCGCGAGCATTCGACGATGCAATGATCTGACATGATCTGACAAGTATGGCAGAATTAAGAAAGTATGACAATAGGCCTACTCCAATTATCATTGCTCTTTTAAGGACAAAAGAACTAAGTATGAATATAACTTTTACATTCTTTTAGAATTATTAGTAGGGTGAATCCGTAATTTTGTCACTCCCCAACTTTGGACGTGACGGTACATACAACTACTATCCCTACAGAAGTTCTGACGTGACATACTAACGCTTATGATAAAATAAACAACTTATTTTATAAATATATTCTTTAAATAATATTCTTGAAATAAATCAAGTTTGAAGTAATGCTAAAAAAAAACCCCACTAATACATGTATACTAATGTGGGATCCTGCCTAAGTAATCTAGAGTATATCTAATAAGTAAATATTGGTAAACCCACTACAAAGTGAAGTTTACCACTGACGTTGGACCTCGCGACTACTGGACGAGGGGGACGTTCTCACCTTTCTCTGCTATATCTTAAAACAATAAGACGGAAGAGCGAGTTTTCAACTCAGTGGTGGGTACCTCATTACCACTACATAACATATATTGCATATAAAACAATGTATATATAGCTAGACAATAAATAAGACATATGAAAGAAAGATGGAAGGTAACTGCCGAATAAGCAAATCTGTCTATCCTATAGCGTGCACCAGCTTCCAACAGAGGGGCACGAGAAGATATGTCTCTCAACCATCAATTCAAGGGAGTGCGAGGTCAACCTTGCTTCGCCAAGATAAATCCTCGTAGTTCAGGGTATTCTAGAACTCGTATACTGGATATCTGAGGGTACGCTAAACCCTTAAACTGTGGGACGCTGACCCCTTATACTGAATATAAACTGTGGGGACGTTAACCCCATATATTGCTGAATATAACTGAAAGGGATGCTGACCCCATATAATACTGGATATAACTGAGGGGACGGTTACCCCATATACTACTGAACTAAGTCTTCTACCCTAAGGCATACTAGTTATGAAGTCTTTTTAGTTTAGGTGAACTAGATTGATTACTGTCGCGACCGTGATCGCGGCAGGAAAGCAACAAGATTTTAAAAGAAAAAGAAATTCAATGGAGTCGCCACCAATTTATTCAAATTACGAAAAATTGGAAAAAAACCTTTAGAGAAAACTGGTCTGATTTGAGTTTGGGTTCGGAAGTCAATTATGCATAGGAAATGGCAAAAGCTTAATTTTACGGCACCGCTAATACATCTGTATAAACGGTTACCTTAATTAATTGTTCAAATTATTTATAACCTCTAAAAGAAAATTTGGGAAAGTTTAGAGTATCAAGTTGTCACAACTCAGATACTCTAAAACGAGTTAACAAGTCGTCCCAACTTAGTTAACATTTTTATTATTAAAAGCACGTTCAAATATTTTTTTTAATAAATAAATAAGACAATCATAAATAAAATAAAATAAAATTATTTACACATGGAACAAAAATTACGAAAATTTAATTTTTCCTCTACTTGCGCTCCTATGTATCCCCTAGTGCAAAGAGGAATTCAAAACCACGTAGTTCTTTCTAGAAAATATTTGTGCATTAATTAATTAAAAAAGAAAAAAGTTTCAGAGCATCGATTTGTCACAGCAAAAATACTCTAAAAACACAGGATTAACAAGTCATCACAACTCAGTTAACCAATTTATTTTCATGTAAACAAAAGTTTAGAGTATCAAGCTGTCACAACCCGGATGCTCTAAAATGAGTTAACAAGTCGTCACGATTCAGTTAACATTTTTATTTTCATGTTATTTCCTTTTTATTTTTATATTTTTTTATAAAAAACAACAATAAAAAAATGTTCTGGGCCCAAAACATACGACCTAGACTAAAAAAAGGAAAAAAAAATTAGCAATACCAAAGAAACGAAAAAAAAAATGATTACCACCAAAAAAAAGCCTAAGCCCCAAACAAATTCAAAAAAAAACAAATAGCCCAAAAATGGGCTCAGAACAGACAAAAAAAAAAAAGAAAGGCAAATAGTCTACCCACAAAAGCCCACAACACCAAACAAACCCAAAACACTAATAATAAAGAAATAAACAAAAATAAAAAAAGGAGATTGCATATAGCTAAGGTAAGAAGAAAAAACTTAATCAGCACAAATCAAAAGAAATCAAAGAGAATGAAAGGAAGATGATGAGACCCCTTCAAGGTGGCGGCGGTGAGAGACCACCGAAGGCCGACATCGGCAAGGCTGTCGCCGCGGCGGCTTTCAACTCAAAGTCGTAGTCCTTTAGAAACTCCATCCACATCCTCTGTCGCATGTTGAGCTCCTTCTGATCAAATAGGTATTTTAGACTCTTGTGGTCTAAGAACACTTCGAATCTAACCCCATACATGTGATGTCTCCAGATCTTTGGCGCGAACACTACAGCAGCTAGTTCCAAATCGTGCGTGGGGTAGTTGACCTTATGAGGCTTTAATTGGTGAGAGGCAAACAGCACTACTTGGCGATTCTGAATTAATACACAACCTAATATGGTGCCAGATGTAACACCCTAGGTTAGCAGTTTATGCTTAAGTCATAATGTGCGTCCGCTAGGTTGTTATCTGCTGTGTGGGAATACCGGTAGTCCCTAGTTCATTTAGAAAATAGTTTATTTAACTCAAATTAAGGACCCTTTTTTTTTCTTGATTGCAAGTAACGTTTAAATATTAATTTAGAGCCAGGCGTGAGAACTATACCATAGGTTCCATAAAGACGAATAAATAAACGATAGCGGCATTAGTCATACATAATCAGAATCGGACAATCACACAACGGTGCTCAATGGGGTCCACAAATAAAAACTGTTTATAAATATTACAGAGGAATATGTACATAGTCCTAGTCATACATCGTCTCAGTCTGTACATAACTAAATACTAATACTACAAAATATACATCAATATACAACAAACTATAATCAGCATATATATACAGCTACAGCTACTGGCAAAAAGGCGGGTCCGAATACAGGGACACTGAAACAGGCTGGTCGGGTCTAGCTTACTCCTCATCCTCATCATCATCCTCTTTCTCCTCTAGGGGGTCCTCCTCCATGGGGTCTACCTCCTCGGGATCCTCCTCCTCGTCCGACGGGGGCTCCGATACGTCTGGCAGGTCGCGGGGTCCGGTGGAAGGTCCCGCCTGGTCGTCGTGAGTGCGCGGGGCAAATCGGCGACGATAGACTCTCGACACACTCATTCGGGCTCCTTTCTTCTACACCTTGGGCCGTCGCAGCCTCACTGAAACCGGATCTTCCTCCACATCCTTCTCGTAGGGTGGTGTCTCGTCGTCCGCTGGAGGGCAATCAGTGTGAGGTCCTGGCTCGGCAAGCGCTGGGGGTACTGCTCGAAGAGGAAGGGGGTCGTTTACCACCAATACCGACTAGTACTCGGTTTCGACCCCTGTCTCAGGGTCTACCGTCCTAAAGATGCTGCTAACGATCCGCCTCTTCCTCGGCAGGGTAGTCATCGGGCTCACCTGAAGTCATAAGTGAGTGGGGTGAGAACGGTTGGTTCCCAGTGGATAACTATAGGGTAGTGGGGTCTGATTACTCAATTAAGCTTCAGGCCACCAGGAGATCTCTAAGTGTTCATGCATCTAGACATTTCCTACCATTTATTTCTTGCATACAGTCGTGAGCAGCTTTATCTAATTACTAGGTGATTGGAATTTCTAATCTTTAATTACCTAGGCATTCGCGCTTGTTTACTGGACTCGTGGTGCTACAGTGACTGTCTCGTACGTGTCTCACGGACGGCTTACCCAACATACATACATAATTATACATATATAATCATACATACATTCATACACAGTTTACAGTAAAATAATGCATGAGGGGCTTGGGGTTTCTCTTACGCACCTGTGGCTGCGTCCTTTTTCGCTGCTGGATGCCCACACCCCCTTGCTGACTGTGGGATCGTCATCCCTATACAGCCGCAACCACTTACAACCCTTCCACAGGTGGAATGGTGGGAGTGTACCCTGGCGATAGCACTGGCAGGCGAGGGCTCGCTTGTCCACATCTGGAGGACAAGATCTCTCTTTTTCTTTTCTGGCCCACATCTGGAGGGCATACTTTCTCTTTGGGAACATGTCTGGGGGAATACTTATGCCACATCTGGAGGCATCTAGGGGGAATGCTTATGCCACATTTGGAGGCAGCTTACCTGTCTTTTAAATGTCATGACATAAAAGCTCAAGTGTTCTTTCCTTACTTTCTTTTCTCTTGTTCCGGGTTGAAACCCGCGTTCAGATACTATCTGCGTAACATAATCATAACCAGTCCGTCTTGCACGGCCGGGGAGGGGCTTGTCAGGTATGATGTGCCAAGAGAGGGATTTCCTATTATATAACTAAGTTCTTTCTTCAAGGTACACCAAACCTTGGTGGTCGGGCCTTCTTAAGATATTTCCAGTTCCCTACGTTCAGTTACCGTCTTTGCACATTAGATAGTTTATTTCTAGTGATCTATGGTTGCCCTAAGTCCTATGGCAACACTACCTCATGATGCATGCTCGTCTTGATACTTATGATATGTCCTTGTTCCTTTCATCCTTAGGGGTCTTACCGTAAGGCACGTCTGTACTCAAATGAATAAGTGTTGACCATACTGGGTTGCTTAGACAAAACTAACCAGCACCACCCTTGGATCCCCAGACTGCTCATCGTACAGGCCCCAGTCGCTCAGCGCTAAGAGCTCAGACCGCTCAGTGCAAGGCCTATCGCTCAGTGCAAGGCTCCCCTCACTCAGCGCTCAGAGTTCACACCGCTCGGCGCCAGGCTCCCCTTCGCTTAGCGCTGGCCCGGTTCCCCAAAAGTCCTGTGTCAGCCTTATCCGCTTACGTGGCATCCACGTCACAGATCGCTCAGTGCTACTGCTCGGCGCTCAGCGGTCTGCCCTGGCTCTTTGACCACACAAGGGTTTACTCGGGTCAAAGTACTGTGTAGCGCCAGGCCGCTCAGCGCCCTGGTGCGTACAACACTTAAAATCGAAGCAAAAACAGCAAGTTTTCTCATGTTTCTTCTCACTTCTTTCCAGCTCTTGGGGCCTTAAACATACATCATTTTTACCTATTATTCACTCCTTATAACTATCCTAACCATGCTCACATAAACCAAATCCTAACCAAACATTTCTAACAATTTCTTTACATACTCAATCACATACAATCACATAAACTCAAGAACACCAAAGGAGGTGGATATCCTATGTTACCCACTTCCTAGGGCTGGGGTGGTGAAGATGGTGGTGAGAAAGAGTTGTCCTCGAGGTCCTGATCCTGGCTCAAGCTTGAGTCGGTCTCCGGTCAGCTCGATCGATTAACGAAGGGACAAAGTTTCTGCTAGGTGGGGAATTTTTGTGAAAATTTTCTGCCATGGTTGGGCCATTTATAGCCACCATGCAGCCCCTAAAATTACCTATTTACCATTCTTATTATTTACAAAAATGCCATTTCCTATTTTCATTTTTATTTAATTAATTAGATAATTCAAGTGTCACATCATGAATAGTAAAGTGAATAAAAAATTAATTTCAAAGGCAATCTAAATTCCTCACGTGCAGATTCAGATTTTCACTTTTTTCCGGTTCTGTTTCGCTCGTGTTTTTCTGCTCGTAGTGTCAGTACGTCGAGCACGGTCGTCCGAAAAATATTCTGTTTATACCGTCGCGATTCTCTAATTTCCCTCTACCTAAAAATATTATTTTTAGAAGGAATTTGTGAATTTTTCTCCGGAGGAGTATTTTCACTGATACCTTTTACGCGTCGTAAAATTACAACGGCAGACAATCGCAGTCCGGCTGTCTGCGAAACTTCCTATGGCGACTAACCCATATCCTCTGGGCATTTGACCTGTGAATTTTTCATCCTAACCCTACCCACTTCATGCTTTAGAATTTAATGAATATATAATCTTGGCGATTATTTCTCTAACAGGAACGCGGGATGTTATACCAGAGGCATCACAATAGACCTCGAATAGTACATTAGGGTCAGGCAATATCAAGACGGGTGCGGTGGTCAACTTATCCTTCAACGTGTGAAAACTTCATTCGTACTCAGAAAACCATACAAAAGGTACTCCCTTCCTTGTCATCTTAGTGAGGGGTAGCCCAAGTTGAGAAAATCCCTTGATGAATCTCTTGTAGTAGCCAGCAAAACCCAGGAAACTCCTGATTTTGTAACTGAAATGGGTCTTCCCCACTTTCTTACCGCCTCAATCTTACTAGGATTCATAGAAATCCCTCGTTCTGACGCCATGTGTCCCAAAAACTTCACTTCTTTTGATTAGAATTTTCATTTTGGGAGCTTGGCATACAATTTCCTGCTCCTCAAAATATCCAATGCTATCCTTAAATGTTTGGCGTGTTCCTATTCAGTTCTTGAATACACCAGGATATTGTCAATGAAGAATACCACACATTTGTCTAGGTAGGCTCGAAAGATCCTGTTCATGTAATCCATGAAGATTGCTAGGGTGTTTGTCAATCCAAACGACATAACAGTGAACTCATAGTAGCCATATCAGGTCCAAAATGTTGTCTTGGGAATATCCTCATCTTTTACGCGAATTTGATGGTAGCCAGAGCGTAAGTCGATCTTCGACAACACCCTCGCGCCTTTTAATTGATCAATCAGGTCGTCGATCCTTAGCAATGGGTACTTGTTCTTGATGGTGACCTTGTTAAGCTGTCAGGTTAAGCTGTCAGTAGTCTATACATAGCCTCATTGAACCATCCTTTTTCTTGACGAACAATACTAGAGTTCCCCATGGTGACGCGCTTGGCCGAATAAATTGCTTCTTTAACAATTCCTCCAATTCCTACTTTAACTCCCACAACTCCACTAGGGACATTCGATACGGGGCTACCGAGACTAGCCTGGCTCCTGGGATTAAATCAATGGAAAACTCCACTTCTCTCTTCGGGGGAAACCCAGGATTATCTTCAGGGAACACCTCCGAATACTCCCAGACTGTAGGGATGCTCCCAATATCTTGCTTGACCTCTACCTCTGAGGACACTAGGAGAATGTATTCCTGGCCATCAAGTCGGCAATCGTAGAAGGTAACCAACTCTAATCTTAGTAGTTGGGGTAACTGTAGATACTGGGGAGGGTTACAGATTTCTTGGTGCAATCTAAAATGACATGATTGATACGAAGCCAATCCATTCCTAGGATGATGTCTAGACCAACTAAGGGAAGACATATAAGGTCAGCTATAAAGACTCTATTCTACGGCTGGAACGGACACTAGGAGCATACTAGGCAAGTTTTAATCAGTGGAGCAGTGGGTGTGGACACAATTAAAGTATAGGGAAGTAATGCAATGGATCAACCTAGGTTCTTAACATTGGCATAAGATACAAAGGAGAATGTCGCTCCTAAATCATATAGTACAGTTAAGGTCTTACCCATCATTATGCACTCACCATGGTAAAAACTCGTCCTGGCCACTAGGCTGTGGGCGGGGTCATTTCGTATTCCTTGGCATAGTGACCGCTCCTTCTGCATTTAAAGCAAACATTTTGCCCAGATAAACACTTCCCTCTATGAGGTTTGCCGCACTTAGGGCAAGGTATAATATCCCGCTTTTACCTTAGTAAAGATTTCACGTAATAAATAAATATACAAGCCATTTAATTAGGTTAGAAATCTAAATTACCCATTTTATTCTCTCTAAATGCCAATTAAGGTAATAGTTCGCGGTTTCGCGAAATTCCGCAAAGGTCGGATTAATTACCTTTTGTCACCAGAATTTAATCATGTATCAAAAGTATCCGTAAAGAACACTTTTATGAAAATAAATTTATGAATACCTTGGATTGACTTAAATTCCTCATTAGAAAAACTAGTAGATCTTGATGGTGTGTTTGGATAATTTTTAGGATAGTTGTACACGAACGGCTAACGACCAAACACGATCAAACACGAGCCAAGAAAAATCACACACACACACGGCTAATGTAACATCCTGTTTTCCCCTTAGCAGAATTTCGCTAAATAATTGCTTAGATATTTATATTTTTGGGATTTAATCAGTGGAATTAGGAACCCTTAGGATTTAAAAAAAATTTTGTAGGAATATTTCTATACGTTTTCTGAAAATTCTATAGACATTAGAACAAACCCTTTTTGCCGTTTGAACACAACCGCGCGTCTAAAGTATCCGTAAAAGGTACGGCTACAGGCAAGCATTCATAAATACCTAAATGACCCTGGGGTATTACTTAGTAAAAATTAGAAGATCACAAGGACGTGATCGGAATATTTTTATAACAGCCGTACGCGGAGTACTGGGACCGGAAACCCCAAAACCTGATCAAAATTGATCTGTCGGAGCCCGTTAATTCTATGTATGTATGTAGAGGGATGTGCGGTAAGAGGGCCCAGAAGTAAGCCCTAGTAAGCTCTAAGTACAGCATGACAGATAATAATAAGCTCGATAGGTAACCCTAATTCCTAGAGTAAAGATTAGATATTTCCATCACCTAGTAATTTAGATAAAGTCGTTCAGGATAGCAAGACTAAAAATGAACTAGGAAATGTAGAGTTGCATGACACTTAGAGATCTCCTGAGCGGCCGGGATCACGATCGAGCTAAAAGAAAATAGAAATCCCTGTAGAGGCCTACTGAGAACGCATGGTTCTCACCCCGCTCACTTGTGATGCAAGATATCAGGGCTTGCACGAGCATTGGGCTCCCGCCAGCCACTCTGATTGTATTGGACGAAGATGTGGAAGAGTCTCCGCCATACGAGAAGGACGTCGAGGTGAACCCAAACTCTCTACCTCCACTACGGCCGTCTTGCTACAGTACAAGACCCAGAAAGAGGGTAAACTCATTCTTCTAACGACGCCTCGCCCCACGTACTCACGACATTGAAGTTGGACCTTTCACCGCATGCCGGGACCTACCCATGATCCTCGAGACTTCCCAAGAGACGGATGAGGACGAGGACTCCCCAGTCTTGGGCTCCCCTTCATCCACCAGTAATGACTCTAGGGAGGAGGACTCCATGGAGATCGACTCTGACGACGAGGAGGAGCATCCGGAGGAAAACTCTGAAGAAGACTGGTGATAGAGTAACATGGTAGTTTTGGTTGTATATATCTGAATCTAAGAATGAAAGAGGTGTATGTAATATGTAAATTTTATATATATAGTGCTTTGTCTAAATGGGGTCAATTACGTGTGCTTATTCCTTCTTGTGTTGACTATATCATAATGTAATTACCACGGAGGACTATCGAGACTCCATAGGGTGATACCACATTATTGTACCTACATAGTTGTACACGTGTGGCTCCTACTTGCTAGTATAGTTAAACATGTGACAGTTTTATTTAAACTGATCCATGTTTTCGTATTAAATTATTTTCCAAGGTATATGGACTAAGATTAATCCCGACCAAAGCAGAAAACAGCTCTACGTAGAGTATTTGCGACTATAGCATAAATAGATAGTAAGGGTGTTTCATATACATTCTCTTAACTATGCTAAATTTACACAAAAATGGGGAATTTGGTTAGAAATTTCATAGAAAACAAAGCAGATAAATGTTATTTTAACTTATGTAAATACCAAAATATGACACTTATCAGTTATTAGCTCAATTTATTCCAGTTATCCAGTATATTCAATTTTATTAGTTATTCAACATATCCAGTTATTTCAGGTCCTTTCATATATCTGTTATGTGTTATGTAGTTTGTTCCGTTAGTATAGGTATAAATATATATATATATATATATGCCATTTAATTGTTGTTTATTCCGTTAGTATATGTCTATATATATATGCCATTTAACTGTTGTATGTGCTTCTTGAGTGGTACTGAGGTATCCACCATTGAGTTGACACCCCACCTTTCTGTCAAAACATTTTTAGATTTGGCTAAGGCTACTGAGAACGATCCCCTCATCTAGTGAGCGAGGATTCCATATTTCAGTGGTAAGCTCCACTTCGCAGTGGGGACTACCGAGTAATTATAGTCATGCTCCAAACACTCAGGCCATGGTCCATAATAGCTTTATGTATCTCAGTTCAGACATTATTATTATTTTGTAACCTATTTATATTTCAGCTTGGTATATGTAAACAGTTTTCAGTTATTAATTAATGAATTAGCCAGTATTTATTTATCATTTGCATTTAATACATGTTTAGTATGCCATGTCTATGCTTCCGTAGGGCAGTAGCCCTACGTGTGGTCACGTCCTAAGTTGGGGCGTGACACACTAGTCTATTAAGATTTGCAATGGTGCCTTCCCCTTCATGCATCTCAAGAAACATTGAAATAGCCAATCAAATGATTATTTCTCTTTAGACGCGAGCAACCCACACCTAAACAAAACAGAATTATCGTGGTGATTAACACCAATAAAACATGCCAAAGTCATATTGTACATACAAATAAAATTATAATTGCGGTTAGGTCTCTTATAATGATACGGTTAGGTCGAGTTTGGTAAAGTAAGTTAGGTCTGAAATCACATAAAGTTATTTCTCATATTATTAGGTTATTAGGTCATGTACAGTAGTTTGATTATGTCTCAAAAAAATTAATGTGGTTAGGTCATGTAAATAATAATGCACAATACATGCTGGTCAAGCATGTCATGTCAAACGAGATCACGTCTCCAATATATTCATATGTCGCTCGACTCCTAGCATCACACCTGCAACACCTTAACTTGGCCTATGCTTAAGTCATAGGTTTCCCCAGCTAGGTGGTTGAACTCTGGTGTTGTGAACTACTACGAAAAATACGGGCCATTTTGAAATTTTCTTTGACAAGTACGGTTACATAGAAAGTAAAGAGCCATGAGCGCAATAAGTCGTATAACGGCATAACTCGAGGATAAAAGGAGTGCGAATACATACCTGAAATCGGAAGACCTGTCAGCAGAACATACACATAAGGGCCCGAATATACACAATACCCTAATATCTTATACATATATAGGTCTGAATATTTCACATACATAAAATCCACATAATATACATATACAACGGGTAAAAGAAAAACTACGCACACGAGTGGTACTACTCACT
Source organism: Nissolia schottii (assembly GCA_003254905.1). Classification (NCBI taxonomy): domain Eukaryota; kingdom Viridiplantae; phylum Streptophyta; class Magnoliopsida; order Fabales; family Fabaceae; genus Nissolia; species Nissolia schottii. Next base: position 57,495 of record QANU01097372.1, read on the forward strand.
TCGTGTACGGTACAACCTTAAGCCTACTACCGTCGTGGTCCTGTCCCGTACTCGCTGTCCTCCTCCTCCTCCTGCTAGATGGGGTCCTCCTCCTCACTGGACACGTCCGTCACTGCCGTGAAGTCTTGCGCGTCGAACTGGAGTGGTAAGACGGGGAGAACCCGCTTACAGGCAGTTGCCCGTCGGCCCTGACCTCGTACTGCGGGAGTGGATGGAACAGGGTTTGCGGCTGGTGCGGTCTCCGGCTCCGGCTCTGGCTCTGAGAGGGGCACCTCCTCGTTTCCGTCAAGGTGGATGGGGTCTCGACTGCTGCTCTCTGGACGCTCGTCAATCCAGATCGGATGCATCGGTGAGGACCCTGGGGCTCCGAGTCTCTGTCTAGGAGGTCGATCGGGCTCGTCCGGTATACACGCCGGTGCAAAGGTGCTCGTCTCAAGGAGGGTGTCCGTACGGTAGTTGCGCATGCGAATGCAGGTGAATAACCATACGTCCTTCGCTGGCAGGGAAGTCATAGCTGTAGGCTGGATCCATACACGAGTGAGGGTGAGAACTCTTGGTCCTCAGTAGGGTTTCCATTGCATCATCAAATGTCCATTTTCTCGGGTATCCTCCAGGCCGTTCAGGGGATCTCTAGGTGAGCATGCATACTAGAATCCTACTGATTATTTTCTTTCCTAAAACCCTGAACAACTTTATCTAATTTATCTAGGTGACTGGGGATCTAGTCTTACTTATCTAAGTTCTCGCGCTTTCTATCCTTGACCGTACTGGTATACTACATATACATGTATGCCGGGTGACCTTGCCCCATGCGTTCCCTTCGAGCATGGTGACAAGGTCGAGACATACTCACATCATAACCACATAGACATGTATGCAAGGTGATTGTGTTCCATGCGTTCCCTTCGAGCCTGGTGACGTGATTGAGCCCCATGCGTTCCCTTCGAGCATGGTGACGTGCACAATGCCTACGTTCCCTTCGAGCCTTCTATTGCGCACTATGCATGGGTGTATTCTATTTCTTTTAACCGGTATTGTACACACTCTGGTCGCCTTCCTTTGGGCTAAACCAGGTGGAAATCATACTTTCATTTACTTGTACTTATGTTCTTATGTACTTTTATCTTTCTCATTGGACTCTGGTTCCTACCTTTTTATTATCTTTCTTTATTAAGCTTTCATTCAATCATGACCTCTAGTGATCTATTCTTATGATGCATGATTTCATATGCTATAAGAGGCGCATTTGTACTCATTGGATCCCTTGGAACCACTAAAATCTCAAGTCTGCTAGGATGCATTCGAATGCCTGTACATGCATTCGAATGAAATCCTTACAGGTTCTTTCATTCGATGGAAAATGGGTTTTATTCGACTGAAATCCTCAGCATTCTTTCATTCGAATACTATGGGATTCATTCGATTGAAATCTGGAATTTTCCTTTCATTCGACTTCCTGAGAATTCAGTCGAATGAAAGCTTCCTTTGGCTTTCATTCGACTGTAAACCTCAAGGATTCGAATGAAATCTCCAAAATCGCATCCCCGAGACTTTAGTTCTCAATTTTCCACAGAAAACCACTGTTCCTAGGGTTCTAATCAGTACAGTTATACATTCCATTCAACAAATTTCTCAAAACCCTTTTTACCCAGATTTTCCCAAAAATACTACTTAACATTTTCATAATCAGAAACATAAAATAACACATATACAGTTAAAAATTAAATCACATAGACAATGGGCTTAGGATTACCCACATCCGACGGAGATTTCGAATCGGTAGGTTCGAAGTGGAGAATTTCCTCTTCAGGATGGCGTGCTCCGGTGATTTTTCTGAGACTCCGGCACGAAAACTAGATGTGTCAGAACGGGACCGATGGTTTGTGAAAGAGATGGAAAGTTAACGTAAATTTTCAAAAGTTACGTGGTTATTTATAACCACGCACAGTAACCTATTTTCTTTTCTTTTTTCTCTTTTCTTTCTTCAGAAACTGTTGCTTCCTTTATTGTTATTATTATTATTATATTATTATCATTATTTATTATTTACTTCCTTCAGAAGTAATTTCTCACCCTATATGGCTCCGTTTTCGTTTGATCGCGTTTCGTCCAAAAAGTCTCACCTTTGGTTGCCATAAAAATATTCCGGACATACCGTTGTGACCCATTTATTTTCCCCTTCAGCCCGGGACAATTTTTCTCGGAATCTGGGACTTTCTCACCGAGTCGAGAAATCCCACGGGCAGTTTCCGGTATCCAAAAATCTCCCGTTCGAGTCAAAACTCGTCCGGCAACTCTGGAAAATTTACGGGACAACTAAACCTAGCCCGTTTCCAAAATTTCTAGGGTTTCGGGGGTTTTCTTCCGCCCTTGGTTTCTCGGCGGTTCCCGGCCGTTCTCGGCGGCGAAAATGACGGGCTTTCCGTACGTGGGAACTCGGGATGTTACAACACCCAAAAGCATGAGTGATTCGCCTCTCATCATTGTGTAGAATTTCATAGTAAAAATCACTATTTTGAGCCTACATCTTGTGAAAGTATTGGATTATGGCTTGCCCATCCCCTTCCGAACCAACACCTCTAACTTGTGTCCTTAAGAAATTCCTAATATCACTCTCTGTGAATGTAATGTTTTCTGTCCCACCAACTTCATGTAACAAGGAGTTATAAGTCTTGTATATCTGCACACCTACACTATCATCCACCTCAATCCTTCTTTTAGCAAACATTGGTATGAATTTGTTGGATGCAAAGTGTCTTGATTTTGATGGACTTTTTGCATGATAGTGCTCCAAAACAACATTGTTGATCACCCAAACCCCCTCAGTGTTCTTTGATGTATGATCTTGTCCTTGCAATTTGCAGCAATGGAAGGGTTCGTCTCTCTAATGGTGGTAACTTCGATCGACTCTTACCCTTTCTAACACATAGTACCACGGAACCCCAAATTCATTAGATTTTGTGTTTCTAATCTTGCACTCAAATCCAACACCAGTTGCATAGTTTTTATAAAATCATAAACATCCTTAACAGACTCAAATTGCACACCAAAAGTTGAGATAGTAATATTTGTACATCGGTCAATTATGTCCTCATCTGAGAAACATACAAAAATAATGCATATTAAATAAAATAGACCTAACGTGTAATTTAGAAAAGACCTAACTATGTCCACTTGTAGGACCTAACAGTGGTCACAAATCAGACCGGGCCAGTATAACGTTACAGACCTAAGTATTATTTAATTCATTAAAAATACCTTCAGGTTCTTCAATGTTTAACACCATCATCCCTACATTCTCGTCATATGTTGTTAAAACCATATCTTCATTGTTAACGTCACTTATTACTTGAGTTGGAATGCTGGAACCACATAGCACACCTTTTGTGAAGTAGACATAACGTCCCAATTATAAAAAATCTAACCTTCTAGTGATGTAAGATACAACCATTGTATTATAAGAGACCTAAGCATTCTTTTATTGTAGACCTAACTTAACAAATATGTAAAACATAGCTTTTGTTATATTTTTAAACACAGCCATCGTGTTATGAATGACATACCCATCAATTCACTAAATAATTACCTTCCACCACTGTGAGTTAGGGCGGCGTCGCCGTAGCATTTTTGAATCTTTCCAACAACTCCATAAATGACGGCTCATTGCCAATGAAATTTAGTGGATTCATCGACATCAATTACAGATAGCAGATCAGATCAAAAACGACTTAATCAAAAGCACAGAATAGAACGATAAATCAAAAATGAATGAGCAACAACGAAGCGATAAACCAAAACAGATCGATACACAAAGAGAGAATGAGCAACAACGAATCGAGATAAAAGGAATAAACAAACGGAATGGGAGGAGCGGTTATCTCGAAGGTGGTGCATTGTTGGTTAGGGTTAGCAATTTGCTGAATCCGCCAAGAGTTTTAATAAAATAGGGCGGGCATGCAACAGATGTGAAAACAAGGAGTGTGCAAGAATAATTATCCAAAAAAATTATATCTCTCCAAACCTCAATTCTGTCCAAAAAATTTTTTTAATCTCCTGCATTCCAATTATAGTAAAATACAAAAACTAATAAAATACAAAAAATACATTAATTTTCTGTCCTCATCCCTATATCCACTTATCTTATACCAATTGGAGCCAACCTTATCTATCAGACAAAGAACGGATTTTTTACTTATGTGTGGTTGAAACAATGTTTTAATCCCATAATATGGGGAAAGGAAAATAATTACGGATGTATGGGAAATTTTTCTGAAATCGCCATGTACTGTTTCGATGTCAGACGCCGTTTTTTTTTTTTGGATGAAATCGCCGGTCAAGGGGGCGATTTCAAAAAAAATCAGAATTTTTTTTTTAAAAAAGCGCGCTCTGAAATCGCCACATGGTACGGCAATTTCAGAGCCTGAAATTGCCGTCCTTTAGGGAGATGTCACTTTTCTGAAATTGCCGTACCATGTGGCGATTTCAGAGCTTAAAAAAAAATAATTTAATTTCGGCCTATATAAGGGAGGTGAACTGAAGAGCTTCCTTGCTCATTCACTCTCACTCTCTTCTTTCTTCCTGAATTCTGCTGCTTCATGTTTAGTAGTTTTTTAGTTTTCTTCTCTTTCTGATTGAGTGGTAATATTGTTAGTGTGCGATTATTTTTAGTTTTGAGACAAGAAAATGGATAGGGGAGGTGTTGCTGCATATGTTTTTTATGATGGTGAGGTTAGAAAAAATAATGTCGAGGGGGTTGAGTTTGTTAGTCCCCATGATACAGAGGTTATTATCTTGTGGTCGTCCATGTCGTTCACTGACCTGTGTGGTGTTATATCTCATCATTTCCAAATGGGTTTGGAAAGAATAAGATATAAATCTCCAGTGTCATTGTTGAATGGGCTGATAAAATATCGGTCTGTTACAATATCAAATGACGCTCATGTACAGTATATGTTTTATCAATATGAACAATATAAATCACATTTGAGTTGTATTGATTTATATGTAAACTTCGAGGAGGCATCCAGCGCGAATGTTGACGCAGGGTTTGGTCGAAGCTCAAACGAGTTGCATCCACAAGACGTTGAGGCGCCATTAGTGTCAGAGGATGAGTTTTGGGCAGAGGAGGAGGGCGACAAAAGTTGGAGCGAGAACGAAAGTGATTTGTCTGAAGGCGATGGATCGGATGATGATTCAGGTATTGTTATATATATTTAGGTTCAATATAAACTATGATAACAACTGTGATTGTAAATGTAATTATATTTAATTGTTGACATTATTCAATTGTTACTAAAATTGCTGGCATTAGGTATATATTAAATTAATTATGTACATGGACAGAAATGTAAAGTATGCTCTATGCTTGCCTCGTGACGAGGATCTTGCGTATCAGAACTGCAGATCTGTTAAATTAGGAATTATAAATTTGAGTGTTTGGTATTACATTTAATTAACCAATGGTTCGTATGTTGATACAGACGGTGAAGGAAATGCACAAGCCGATGATACACCAGCTTTCTTGCAGATGTTTAATGTTGAGGGGATGCGTGCATCTGAGTTTGGAGACCTGCAGAATGAATGTTCTGCAGGCGATGATTTGTACATTGGAAAATACTTTGCAGACCGGGATGGAGTTAGGGAGGCTGTTGCAAGCCATTGCTTGCGAATAGGGGCTGATTACAAAATCAAAGAGTCAGAACCGACAACTTACTTCTGCAAATGCAAGAAGTTTCGCCAAGGTTGTCAATGGCTCATCAGGGCCTCGTGCAAGAAAAATAGTTGCTATTGGGAGGTCACAAGATACAATGGTCCGCACACTTGCCTTGCTGAGTGGCTAACACGTGACCACTCAAAGTTGACTTCTGTGAAGATTGCTGGCATGATTCTGGCACAGATAAGGGCAAAGCCAACAATGCCCGTAAAGTCGATACAAGCAGATATTATGGACCGTGCAGGATATTGGCCATCATATAGAAAAGCCTGGCTTGCGAAGCAAAATGTAATTGCACAGGTGTATGGCAATTGGGAACAATCGTACAATGAATTGCCATATTGGATGAGGGCATTGCAACACTTTGATCCTTCGTGTACATGGGACATTGATACCGTTGAAGCATACAACGAAGATGGATCCGTGAGGTCAGATGCTTTAACTTTCAAACGTGTGTTTTGGGGTTTTGGCCCAAGTATAAACGCATTCAAATACTGCAAGCCTATGATCCAGGTAGATGGAACACACTTGTACGGAAAATACAAGGGTGTTTTGTTGATGGCATCAACTGAAGATGGCAATCAATCAATTGTCCCCATTGCATTTGCGATTGTCGAGGGTGAAACTGCAGATGCATGGTATTTTTTCTTGAACAATCTGCGGCAATCGCTACCCGAGGGACGACAAATTGGGTTGATATCTGATCGACACGAGTCCATAAAGTCTGCAGTGCGACGAATGGGTGGTTTGTGGGCGTACCATCTGTTTTGTGTCAGACACATTGCGCAGAATTTTGCCCGACGCTTCAAGGTGAAGTTCATGGAAAAGCTTGTCAAGGCTATCAGTAAGGTTTTGTTAAGGGTTTATATGTTACATTTTTTTCATTCAACTATTTATTATGGGAGCATGAGGTGTTTTACAGGGTATTCAAGCACTATCGAGCAATACAATCGTCGTTATGAAAGGTTGCACCAGCATAATGAAGCGTATGCCGCTTGGATAGACGAGATCCCTAGAGAACAATGGATTCTTACCTTCGATGGTGGACGACGATGTTCACACATGACGACAAATCTAGCTGAGTCGTTGAACTCGAAGTTCCTAGAGGCTCGTAATTTTCCAATAACGGCATTAGTGCAGGAGACGTACTTCAAGACGGCTGCCCTATTTGTTTCAAATGCGAGGAATGCACATGCTCGCACTAGTGCAGGTCACGTATACTCGGAGTTTTTGACTGAGATACTCCAAAAAACAATGGCACAGACAGGAACGTTGCAGGTTATACTCCACTTTACTAATATAGTAAATCCATCTTTAGTGCAGAAGTTCACAAATGTGTTGTGTGTTGCAGGTCAACGAATTTTCCCGAGTTTCGCAGGTGTTTCATTGCATGGATTTATCAAAATCCAATCAATTTAGGGTTGACCTGAGGAGGAGTTACTGTGACTGTGGCTCCTTTCAAAGGTTTAAGTTTCCGTGTGTCCATGCAATGGCATGCTGCGAGGCGGCGAGTCTGGACTGGCGGCAGTACGTCGACAGTGTCTACACCATGGTCAACCTCTGCAAGGTCTACGAGCAAGAGTTTCAGGTTGTCGGCCACAGGTCCACCTGGCCTCAAGTCACCTTTCCGACCATTATTCCCGATCAAAGTTTAAAGCGTACTAAATGAGGTCGGCCGAACTCCACTCATTTTCGCAACAAAATGGATTCAACGGAAGGACGCCGACAAAGACGTTGTAGACTTTGTCGTGGAGCTGGCCACAGTAGTTCTCACAGTCCACACACTGGTGTAGGGCCTAGTCGTCAGACATAAAATTGTATTATAACGAATTAGATAGTTAGGGTATGGGTTAGGGTTTAGGTAGTTAGGTTACGGTTAGCAGCGTTATCATCATTTCAATAATAATTGTGTACCAAAAATAATCAGAATGAAAATTACAATCACATGTACAATGTATTTGTTCAATTTTGATGGCTACAGGTACATTCATATTTGTTCGTGAAAGTCCCGGTGCCTAGGTGCTTCTGTAGGGGTATATCTGTTGGGTGCCCTTATACTCTGGCGGTCACGAAGACCATACCCCTGCTCACCTGCATCACTTGTACTTGCTCCATCCTGATTGCCCCGGTGTCCCATCCACCGCATCATTCGTCGTTGTACTCTGCGAATTCCCCTCGCAAAAAGGTTTCCCCTCGGGCTAGATCTGGGGGACGGTTGCCTCGGAGGTGCATCGGGCTGAGAGTTTTCGTGGTCATCATCTGATGCATCCTCAGGCAGCTCATTTAGATTAAACCCTATACTAACCCTGGTACCAGATCGTGACGGCTCAGAAGTACCTCTGTGCACTGCCACCCGATCAATATCAACGGACCTTCTTAATGAGCGTACGCGTGGCTCACTTTGTCTGGAAGAAGATCCGATGTGGACTGATCTTCTACCTAACGAGTGGTGCCAACTGTACATTTCACCAGAAGGAGGGGATTGAGCGTGTGGTCTGTACGGATGTGGAGTGACTTCGTCAGCAGTAAGATCAATTGGGTATGGCGTCACTGTAACCTCATCAAGTGGATGTTGGGGAGGTTGTGTTGACGAGGGGCCCGGGTTAAATGTGTCAAACTCCTCGTCAATCTCATCTAATTACTAAGCCATCTGCTCGCCTAGCCAGGCGAATAAACTTTGTTGTGTAGGGGAATTAGGTTGGGGTTCCGGAGCATATGTATGTGTGTGCGGTGGCGGAGCAAAGAAACCATCTTGGTGATGGGGTATGTACAAGTCGTGGCCCTCAAAGAAACCATGTGGTTGGTGCGCGAGCAAACCCCCATGCGGTGGCGACGGATGATATTCTTGCCAGACAACATGTACCTGTTGATGGTCGTACATTTGTCTAAGAAATCTATGACCATGAACCAGATACCACTGCCAGTACTGCATGGTTGGACTGTAATTAACAAGTCCATCACCGACCAACGCCGCGCGATTAGCCCACATCTGGATCCAAGGATAATGTCTTTGCACCCAGTTAGCAGCTTGCAACGCCTGTGGATTTCCCCTCAGATCAATATTGTGCGAGCGACCCAGGATATTGCAGCTAGACCCACAAGGCATCGTCTGAACCATCCCAAATTGCCGGAGCACCTGATCAGCAGCATGCCACTCAACAACTTCAAAGCATATTAGTGGGTATACTACCGATCACATACCCTGTCTACTCTTCACTTCCACATGTATGGTTGCGGCAATCTGTGGTTGACGGTATGGCTACCATATAAACTGCACACATAAAACAAATTGATTACACTCAAATAGATTGAAGGTTAGGTTAACAATGGACTTAATAACCCGTAACTCAGTAGGGTAATGTTACTGTACATGGTCTGGGGCCATGGTGTCTATTGTTGTTCTACATTCCTTTACTGTAATGTTGTGTACATTATGAATGTACTGATGGCCAACCCACCTGTAGTAAACAGAAAATTAGCCTTAGTAAACCAGATTAAGAGTGGTTTTATTAAAGTAATGTTAAACAATGATACTGTCCGCGAAATAAACAATTTACCTTGCCGCAAGGGGAAACTGGAAGATTGCAGGGTCATGTAGGTTTGGTGCAAGCGTTGGAAACCTTAGTAATGCCCACACTTGAAGCAACACCATGCAACCACTTATTCCCCTGCAGTATGCGCGCGAAGTGCGGCACAATGATCTCTGCAACACGGCTAAAATGGCTGAACCCCAACTATACCTTCGTAGGCCACCCAAATCTCTAAGGATGGCCAAGTACTTTGAATGGATCCAGTTGTCATGCTTATCGCAGAACAATATATTGTCAAATAGACGGAGAATGTACCCACGTGCATGCCACATCAATAACTGACCCATGTCGTACTGGTCAAGGTCGTGGCGGATAGTAGGGCCAAAATTGTTGTTCAACCAGACCGAATTGATAAACGATCTGTCTATGTCTTCAGGACCAGGCCTGACTCCAAGAAGTTCTTCGCATAAGTTTATAAGAGCTGGTCCCATAAACACAATTTCTGTGGCGGCTACGGCTTCGCCCTCTGACCCAATCCCAAGGATCATGTTTACATCCTCCAGCGTTACAGCGCACTCACCATGTGGGAGATGAAATGTGTGCGTCTCCGGCCTCCACCGCTCGACAAGAGCGGAAATAAGTCCTTGGTTGACCCCAATATGGCCTAGCAAGGACACTTGTAGTAAATCGGCATTCTGTAGATACGAATGTAAGAGCACGTTCAGTGGCTCAATGACGCCGTGTCGAGTCCGCAACCGTCGTGCAATCTGTATCAATGACAATTGACATTGGGCATTGTATATAATATGATCAACAAGTAGGTTAGGGGCATGGATAGTGTAAGGGTTAGGTTAGGGTTAGGGTTAGGGGTAGGGTTAGGGTTAGGGTTATTGTTTATAGTTAGGGTTAGGGCTAGGTTTAAGGTTTATGATTAGGGTTAGGGTTAGGGTTATTATTTATTGGTTTAGGTTATGGTTAGGTTAAGGTTAGGTTTAGGGGTAGGTATAGGGTTCGGGTTTGGGTTAGGTTTATGGCTAAGGTTAGGGTGGGAGTTATGGTTAATGGTTATGGTTTAGGGTTTAGGGTTTAGGTTATGGTAAGGTTTAGGGGTTGGCGTTTAGTATTAGGGTTGGGGTTAGGTTTAGGTTAAGGGTTTATGGTTAGTTTAATATGCTTTAATAATAATTATTATTATAAATATATGCTTTAATAATAGTAATAGTACCAATAAACCTTATATGTATATGTGTGTGTGTGTGTTGTGGGTGCTACATACCTACATATACATACATGTTACACATACATACTATATATACACAGAATAATATATACATACAACACACATACATACTACCATATACATATACATATATATTATATATATACGAAAAATTAAAATGTTGCACTCCAAAATTCAAAATTCAAAATTCAAAATTCAAAATTTAAAGTTGTAAATGAAATGTGGAAAATTCAAAATTTAATTTTTTTAAGTAAATATTAAAAACCGAAAAATATTCAAAAATAATAATATGTATATAAATAATAAAATATATGTAAATAATAATACTAACAACAATAATAAAAATAATAATAATAATATATACGAAAAATAAAAATTTTAAAAATAATACTAGTAATAACAATAACAATAATATATACGAAAAATTAAAATGTTACACTTCAAAGGTCAAAATTCATATTTTCAAATTTCAAAATTAAAAATTAAAAATTAGAAATGATAATGAACAATTTAAACTTTAAAGTTGTAAATGAAATATGTGAAATTCAAAATTTAATTTTTTAAAGTAAATATTAAAAGCCGAAAAATATTCGAAAATAATAATATGTATATAAATAATAATATATATGTAAACAACAACAACAATAATAATAATAATAATAATATTTACGGAAAATAAAAATTTAAAAATTCAAAATTCATATCTTCAAAATTCAAAATTAAAAATGAAAAATAAAAATTAACAATTTAAAATTGAAAATGGGAAATGAAATATGAAAAATTCAAAATTTAATTTTTGAAACTAAAAATTAAAAACGAAGAATGAATAATGGAAAATTTAAGATATATAAATGATAATAATAATATATCTGTATATACATATCTTCCATATCTGGATTTTTTGTGTAAATGTATACATATATAAATAGATAATAATAATAATAATAATAATAATAATATAATAATAATAAATTTAAACCTGATTGTTTTCCAAGATATTTTTTGAGATGTGTAACATCGGGTTCACGGTGTCATCTCCCCTTCTCGCCATCGCGTCCATTGTAACAACCCAAGTTTTCCTTCGCTAAAATTCCGCTTAATAAATAATTAAGAACATGTTAATAAGGAAAGATGAGATAAAAACGAAATAAAATTCAAAGAATTTAATTAATCTCTATCGTATTAGTTAAAAATAATAATTTTGCGATCTCGTGACGTTTGGAGACGTTTGGGTTAGTATTAGGCTATTTTTAGAACTTAAGTGTGACTCAAAGGAGTCTGTAAAATACACTAATATGAAAATAATGTGAGAATATTTAAGAAAAATTTAAATAGGAATAAGGAAAATTTATAGGTCACAACGGTATGTCCGNGGGCCCGGCGATTTCAGGGCCTCTTTTTTTTTTTTTTTCCTTTTATGAAATCGCCCTCAACGGGTTAAATTTCAGACTCTCGACCCACCCGTTCGTAATTTTCTCTTTCAGTCCATACATTCAGATTTTTTACTCCCAATTCCCACATTAATGTTATAACATTTTCAAATTTCACAGCAAACACAGCAAGAAACAAAAAAATCAACTTGACTCTCTTCAGATGTTTCTCTACACCATTTGCACCACGTGTCACCCTCCGAAATCAAATTGCTCAGAATACTGACCCCAGCTCTCAACATGACATCCCCAAGTGTCTCCTTTTCTCCCTCCCCGTTCACCTCTGTCCAAGGCATTCAAGATTCGCGGGAAGCAGCCAAATCTCCAACCACGTGTCCCGTCATATTCCACCACGTGTCCCTCTCCCGTCACTTCCTGCATGCTCCCCGCCCTCTCAAAATCCTCTAACAACCGGTTTCCCCCTTTTTTTTTCTTTTTTCTTTTTCTTCCTTTTTATCTTTCTTTCCATTAGCCACTATCAACGCGCACATCGAGAAGCGGTGACTTACGTGTCACCAACCGTTCTCTTCGCCTTCTCGCATTCTGCCACGTGTTCCTCCAAGCTCCCTCCTTTTCTTCCCCTCCTAGAAAGCCCGGTTCCATATTTTGTCGTTGGGAGAAAAAGCGTAGAGTGGAATTAACCTTTGCAGAGAAAACGCGTTTTGCAAACGATGGTGGAAGTTTCAGCAGAGATTGGTTTTGGCGAGGAAGAGATAGAGCTGGATCTGCGGCTGTCCATTGGGGGGAGTTTCAGGAGACCCGAGAAGGAGAGACCCGATTCCAAACCCGCTGGATTTCAACCGAATCTGTTGGAGCATTCTCAGCAGCAGCAGCAGCAGCAGAAGAAGAAGAGGTGGATGACGATGAGGGAGTGTGGTGGTGAAGCGGAAGAGAAACAGCGAGGAGGAATGTCCAAAAGGGGTGGTGGTGGTGGGTCCGTGGTAGAGAGCGTTGAGTTCAACAGCGCTGGCTTTGGGTTTCGATGCTGGGCGCTGGCCGGGAACGAGAAGAAGAACGTGGTTGGGCCACTGGCACCTGCATGCAGCGGCAGAGGATTCCAACCGTTTTTGGCTCAGGGCAATGGAGGTGGTTCGGAACGGAATGATCGTGAGAGGAACGGCGTTAGTGCGTCTTCAATGTGCAGCTCTTCTGTTGTTTTGGAACGGCAGAGCTCTTCGCTTGAAGGTAATTTCTTTTTTCCTTTTATATATATATTATTTTATTGTTTTTCTTTTTTATAATAATTTATAATTCCTCTTAGCTGGTTATGATTATGAAGATTGTCTTGGTACTTTAAGCGTTCTTGAGAAATGTAAGCGTTTAAGACGGCACTAGTTTACAGAATAACTTCATTTAAAAAGAATGCTCGAGAGGCGTTTTTGGTTTGGTTTCACAATGACGTTTTTCATGAAAATTTATTGTGGGAATATTATGCTTGGGTTCAGGTCTGAAATGAGTGTTTATAGGGTTATATAGAATTTTCTTTCCCAGCAGCGAGTTAGTTGCATCATCGGCATATAGCCACTTTAGAAGATGGTTCTCTAAGGCGGCATTCCGTTCCTTCCCGGGGCAGGATAGAAGGGATGGAGACCATGGGACAATAGATGTATAGCTTGTGTTGCTCTGCCTTAGAAATACATAAATTGATTTAAAAGTTATCTCAAAACATGTCGTGTCTCTCTTGTATCTCGAAGCTTGTCCCGTGTATCTCAAAACATAGAGTCCTGTTACACGTACACTAAAAAAGTATACACCATACCTACACTCTATACTTATATGCATAAAGTTTGTGTTTTAATGCTTGTAACGTTTGTGCATTTAATTAAGCATAATTGAGAATATCATCTACAAATTTGTAATGTTTGTACACTCGTGAGAATACAGTTTGTGCATTATTAATGGTATATGTATGAATGTATAAAATTGGGTGTACATGTAATATTTTTGCAAAACATATGTTGATTCAAAAAAGACTTTGCAATGACTTTCACTTTTGTTATTCTTGCCCTTTAACAAATAAAATAATATGAAGTCTCTCATGCAGTAGATATGGTGTTACGCCGTGTGATTCTGATCATCAGTAGTAGCCATTCAAATCATTTTACTAGATGTCTTAAAGCATAGATACATTGGGTGTCCCAAGTCCACAATGAGTGAACTTTCGTATACAAAATTGAGAAACTAGAACCAGCTTAACCAAATGACTGAAAAAACACAGAACAAGAAGGCTAAGTTAAAAGGCCCAAGTCGCTCCTTAGCCAGGGGAATGTTTGCCATACGGTATTAGTGGTGTGAACTTGTAGTGACAGATTCTTTATTCTTTGAAATATTAATGTGTGATTAATTCCTATTCAAATTTAATTAACATCTCTATCAAAACCCTTTCAGCCATTTTTGTTTTCATGTACGGATGTGCTAGCTGTAGTTGTTATTAACGTCAATAAAGATTTCCAGCATTTAGATGTTATTGCTTACCATTTTTGTGGTGCCAAAGTTGCAACACTAATCTTTGCATATAATATAACCGATCCAGTTTTCGGTACCTGAGATCCATAACGTGTTGGGCTCGATTAATCTCTATGCAAGAAAAGTAGTGCAAAGTATGACGTAAAGGGGGGGGGGAATGTAAAAAAAATTCATTTCCCTTATTTTAATAACCATTGCTGATTGTTTTCACAGGCGGTGGCAGCTCTGACAGTCACAGCCATTCGGTCCATTCCTTAGCAGAACCAACTCAGTTGAATGGTTCTAATATCGAAAATAGCACCAGAAGCAAACCTGAAGAGAGTGCTTCTTCCCATCCCGTGGGATCCAAACACGGCAAAGTAGAAGGGAGGAACAACATGGTGAAGGAAATGCAACCAAATATCACACCCAAGAAAGAAGTCGCAATGCACAGTGAGAAGCCTCTCTCTAATGAAAATCCAACCACTGGCCCCACCAAGGAAGCCAAAAATGACGTGGCAAAGCCTCCCAAGCCGCTGTCTCAGACCTCCTCTCTTCCTCAGATGCCGTGTGTATCCACAACTGGGAATGGCCCAAATGGAAGAACAGTCAACGGGTTTTTATGCAAGTACACAAAATCTGAAGTAAGCATTGTTTGTGTCTGTCATGGAAGCACATTTTCTCCTGCAGAGTTTGTGCAGCATGCCGGTGGCACAGACGTTTCTCACCCTCTAAGGCACATAACCGTCGTTCCTTCCGCTTTTGGATGATCTTTTTGATCTTCAGCGTTGTTCAATTTTTGTGTGTCTTGACCTGGCTGTAGAGTAATTCAATTTAATGCTAGATATGCTCTTTTTTTACCGGTATATATTTTTCATAGCAATTGAGTAGGGAAGGCTATTTGTTTCATTTTCTTGTGTGAACGTCTAGCTGAATTAACAATTACGACTGAACTATTCTAACTCAATATTTTCTTGTTTCATTCTCTGGCTGGCTTCCGCTGTTAGCTCTCTCTCTCTCTGTCTTTTTTTTCCCCCTCAAAATTGGACAAGGTTATTGTGACTTCTGTGTGTGTGTTAAACTACTGAATCAAATTTAAAGATTTCTTTCGTTTTAACTTTATATTCATCGATCCATCCCTCCTTCAAATGGACTTCGGTCCATGTTTAATGCACCTGGTTAATGCGATTGGGCTCGGTCAAATGGTTTCTCTTTCACCCGTGGATGAAAATTCTCGTTACTATTTTTGTTTAAAAATAATAAAAAATAAAAAATAAAAATGCACCTGATTAAACTTAGGATCTGACACTGAAAGATTCGGTCTTATGGAATTTCGGTTACAATACTTTCTTGCAATAGAAAGTAGGGGTGAACATGGGTCGAACCCAACCCGTCGACCCGCCAAATCTGACCTAATCCGACTCGGATGGGTCGGATTTGGCGGGTCGGTGGGTCAGACCCGAACAATCCGCTTAAATAGGCGGGTCGAGTCTCAGATTCAAAATCCTAAACTCGACTCGACCTGCGACCCGCATATGCATCATTCTTGCCCTTTCACTCTCTGTCTCTTTCACTCACTTTCACTCTCTGTCTCACCCCGCGCCACCCCGCAACCCCGAATCTGCAACCCCACAACCCCGCAGTCGCCACGCAACCCTGCAACCCCGCAGCCACCCCGCAACCCCACAGCCACCCGCGACGCCCCCGCGACCTCGCAGCCACCCCGTGACCTCCACCCGCAACCCCCCCGCAGCCACCCCTAATTTAACCCTACTTTTCTGTTTGCTCTGTGTGTGTGTGTGAGAGAGAGAGAGAGAGACTCTCTGTGTGTATGTGTGACTGTGTGTGTGTGTGTGTGTTGGGGGGTGGGCTGTGGGCTGTGTCTTGTGTGGTAGTGGGCTGTTAGGGTTGTGGGCTGTTTGTTGTAGAAGTGGGCTGTAAGAAAAATAGTTTTTTTTTTTTAAAAAAAANAATAAATTAAAAAAATTAAATTCAAATTTTTCTGAAATCACCACACAGAGTGGCGATTTAAGACCTAAAATTAAAAAAAAAAAATAATTCGGATTTTTCTGAAATCACCATATAGAGTGGCGATTTCAGAAAATCCGCCCATACATCTGTAATTTTTTCCCAGCCACCATATTATGGGATTAAAAAAAGTTAGCTGCCATATATATGTAAAAAATCCGCAATTAACAATCAAGAGAATAAAAGTTTGGGTGTATTATTCACCCTCTAAACTTAGAATCAGAGTAATTTTGGTTTAGAGATAAAGGATAATGACCAAAAATTTTTTTTGCCAAAATTTACCTCTCCCAAGATTCAGTCCAAGGGAGGAAAGTAGATCAAGTAGCGGGTAATTCAATGGCTAGTGGTACAGGGAGATCTAAAATAATTATATAAGAAACTATTAGAAGAGATTTAGAAGTAAATAAGTAACATGAAAACATGACCCTTGATAGGGGCACTATAACGTTGTTTGATCCATGTAATCGACCGCACGTAGTGGGATAAGGCTATGTTGTTCCTGTTGTTGTTGTTGTTGTAGCTCTCCCAAAAATTTAATGGGTGGAGACCATTGATTGGTTCCACTTAGTCATGAAGGCTTTGATACTATCTTTAATTATCTCTTTCAAAAGCTTAAGCTTTGAAGCGAAATGGTCCTTAGGATGGTATTAGAACATTATGATCAAGAGGTAAAGCGTTTGAATTCTCACAACCTCCATTTCAAAAAATTATTCAAGTTGCAAGCCAAAAAAAATTCTTATATGAGAAGGCGCGTAAAAAAATATAATATATAACTATTAAATTATTTCATCTCATCAATTTAAATTTTTGTGAGAAATAATTTTTGACAAAAATTTCAAGGATGCTCAACAACCTTGAGCACTAACCAGCTCCCCGCAAATCTCGCTACCTCTCTCCACCTTTTCTCACCTCATACAATCGAATTCACAATCACTCGAGCCTCGTTGTCACACAAATTTGCTAGACTTAGCAAGTTTGTTATGTTGCTCTTACAATGTGTCCCGAGTGTAACATGTGTAACATCTTTGCATATTAAGATTCTTTCCTAATATTAGGTAATCAGTAGTGCTACACGTACACCCCAAATGATACACCATACATACACCCGTATTATAATACATTGACCCCACAAAATAACCGCTCATCCCCCCGTGCCTCTCCCACTCACATCAACAGGCGCGTGAGGCCACGCTTCGCGCTTTCACTTCGACTTCTTTCGAATTCACATAAACCCCTTCGTTTCAGAGAAACCCCTTCGTTTCCTTCGCTCTATCCAAACCATTCGCTCTCTTCACCCTCTCTGTTTCACATCGCCTTCCACCTTCCCTCCATCCTCTGCGATTTTCATCCTTCTACTCTCCATACCAACTGTTCCTGCGATTACGCACCCGAATAACAGAGAATAACACAATACATTGGTGAGTGCATCGAACTCACTTCGTTTGAAATGATTTTGCTTAATCGTTCGCCTTCACCGTTCGTTTGAAATGATTTTGCTTAATTTTTGTACAGTATTCGTTTTAAACACTACACTTCGCTGTGTCCTCGAAAATGTTTGTGCACACACTGCGTTAAACTTTGTGCAACGAGTGTGTGCGTTGCTTGTATCCCACGATAACATTTGCTCTAATATTTTGGGATCTGTGTGTTTATGGATCTTCGTGTTTAAGTGCTTTGCATGAAATGTTTGTGCACGCCACCTTTAAATGTTTGTGTTTAAATCGAAAAAGTTTGTGCACGTTGATAATGTGAATGATGCCGAGTTACTGTTGGCTGACTTATAAATGTTTGTGCATATCTCTTATAAATGTTTGTGCACAGCACCTACAAATGTTTGTTTACGGTGTAGGTCTTAAGTTTTACTGTTGGCTGACTTATAAATGTTTGTGCATATCTCTTGTAAATGTTTGTGCTCATCACCTATAAATGCTTGTGCATATCTCTTATAAATGTTTGTGCTCATCACCTACAAATGTTAGTCCACGAAAATGTTTGTTACTGATTTTTGTAGCCAATTTACTTACAATTATATGCAGTAAAATGCCTGTGCTCGCAATGTATGTGCACCCCATGGACAAAAGTTTGTGCACTGATTCGAGAAATGTTTGTGCATACTATTTGTAAATGTTTGTGCACACCACTCAATGGCACCTTGAACATCATAAATGTTTATGCATTCACCTCGTTAACTGATTTGCATCTTGCATGTTTTGATCCCTTTTTTTAATTTGGGAGTGTTGATTATCCTTTACACAGTAATGGCACCTAAAAGACCATCAACCAAGGGAAAAATTGTAGACAAAGCACCGTCGTCACCTCACAGCTCGCTCAGCAAGGCTGATAGCAGAAAGGTAATCGACACCGATGCTTCCCTCCATATATCCCCATTTAAATGCACCAGAACTGTACTAAAACAACCTGTAATTCCTGTGTTCATGCAGTGCAAAATTGACACACGATGCTCGCCAAAGCAGTTGGCAAAAGTGTGTGCTGCATTGACCCGTGAACAGCGGGAAGATGTTGTGGCAATGGGTTTCGCACCATTGCTTGACATAGAGGGTGGCCAAGTTGACCACCCTTTACTCCTTGCATTGGCTGACTCGTATGACCTAACTGGTCACTTCCTTAACACCCCATACGGAAAAGTGGATGTTAAGACTGAGCTGGTTGGATCAGCACTAGGACTGCCTCACAACGGTATATTATCCATACATTATTCTGTTTATTCTTATTTGTTCATCCAAATATTCTTATCCATACACCCACATTTATTAACTTTGCCACACGTCCTTCTTAGGGGAGGCGTTCGCTGAGGTCGGCCCCGAGCATGTTGGAATGCTGGCTCCATTCAGGAAACAAAGCCTTGTCCAGCTCATAGGCATGGTCAGAGCAAACCCGGTAGGGCCCACCTTCCGGAGAGCATTTTTAATGGCTGCATTAAAATGCTTTCTCTGCCCCAACACTGCCCCGATGGCAAGCCCGGCATACCTGACCGCAATCATGGATGTAGATGACCCCCAACGTTGCAATTGGAGTCAATACATCCACGAGTACATCGTGGACGGTATCCGGCAATACCGGAGGAACAAGCTCAAGACCATCAACGGCTGCCTATATGTGTTGGAGGTAACGACTGTCGACTTCCCTACTTTGAACTGTAAAAGTTTGTGCAACTACATGAAAATGTTTGTGCATTAACATGTAAAATGTTTGTGCCCTGTCCATTGAGCATTAACATGAAATAAATTTGTGTCCCTGACATGGTTCTGAACATTTTGTGCCACAAATCATATAATGCTGTTATGTAATCTGCAGTGTAATGAAATATACAAAACCTTTGTTTACTTCTTGTTTTAAAGTAATTGCAATTAACTTCACTGCTTTAATGCTTGGAACCAGGTCATATACTTCCACACAAAAAGGTTTGGTCCCCAAAACCTGCTCCATATAGATCCACCGCCACCGTGGATCAGGTATTGGAGCTATGGCCGTATGAAAGACATGGTGAAAAAGGAGCGGGCTAGCTCGGTGGTAAAGCCATTTATAAAACACTTCTTTGATATTTTTTTCATATAAAACACTTCCTTACTGCTTTAATGCTTGGATATTTCTTTGATAATTTAAATGGCAGGGAATGATTCACACTGGTCACCATGTGACCAAACATACCAACGCCCCCCGCATTAACACCAAGGACAAGCCCACCGAAGAGGCCGGCAGTGATGGGGCAAGGGCAGTTACTAATGTCTACAAACGACGACGGCTTAACATTAAGCCGGTCGTCCCAATTAGGGCTGACCCCCCCACAGACAATGCCACACCAGCCGGTGATGTTTGTTGTGGCACATTGCTACTTACACAACATGGCCAGCCTGATGCACCAGCTGCCATGCAATCAGCCTCGGAACCCTACGCAGAGCCGGCTGCCGATGATACACCGGCTGTTGGCGAAGCATCCTGTGCACCTGCTGCCGATGGCAAAATGGCCACTGCCATGTTGCCCCCCACAATCCAATCAGCACACAGGCAAGTAAAATATGTTTGTGCACTCAGTTTAGTCATGTTTGTGCATCTCTCTGAAATGTTTGTACACCATATTTATGTGTTAATATACTAACATATCCTATCTCCCCCCCGCTTGCAGCCCCGATCACGAGTGCGATGCAGACAATATAGATAGTGAGCAATCACTAGCCATTGTTGTGCACGGGGTTGTGTCCTCAATTTTGGGGGAT
>QANU01097455.1:0-31112 GCA_003254905.1 Nissolia schottii
TCGGCCGTCCTCGGCTATCCACGGTTAACCTTTCAACGTGCAAAAATACGGGATGTTACAGTTAGTATGCAAGAGAACTTAGAAATCCCTGAGCGGCCTGGAGGATATTCGAGTAAATGAATCATAGGTAGCCATAGGGACCCACTGACGACTTAGAGTTCTCACCCCCACTCGATTATGGATCCAATTTGCAGCTATGGCATCACCACCAGCCAAGGATGTGTGGCTCTTAACGCGCACGCGCATGCGCAACTACCGCACCGACACCCTCTTGGAGACGAGTACTTACGCGCCCGCACGCCTACCTGACGAGCAGGATCATCCTCCCAGACCGAGGCTAGGAGCCCCAGGCACTTCACCGCTGAACCCGATTTGGGTGGACGAGCGCCCGGGGAGCAGCAGCAGGGACCCGATTTGCCTCAACGGCGATGAGGAGATGCCTCCCTCAGAGCCGGAGCAGACACCCACGCCAGCCCCGACGCCTACTACTGACCCAGGTGCGTACATCCCTCCAGTTCGAGCTCGAGGTCGCCGGACCACTGCACGGAAGAGGATATTGACGGCCCGACCACAGCGCTTCGCCCCACGTGGCTTCTCGGCAGTGGCAGGTCTGAACAGTAGCGATGAGGAGGAGCCACTGGAGCATCTAGGAGACTCCGAGTAGGTGGAGATCAGCTGGACCCGTCTACAGAGTTAGGTTGTTGTACCATGCACGAAGCGAGAGGTGCCGCTCGTGTATGTAGTCACTATTAGTCTTCGCGTCTGTATATCACTGCTACTGGTTATGTATATTATTTCCTTTGGATAGACTTATGTATGAACTTTATGTACTTTATTAAGATGAAATGTTGTGTATTTTTCGGGCCTCTATGTGTACAGTCTGCCGCTAAAGCTCCGTACTACAGGTATGCATTCCTACTCATATACCTTTTAGTTATGTCGTTAGTCGTTATATTACTCGCACGACTCTTTATTGTTCTTATGCATGTACTTCCAAAAGAAGGTTCAAATTGGCCCGTATTTTCAGTAACCCTAATTTCGACTAATAAACTAGAACAGTAATAGTTCATAGCCCAGCATTCAACTACCTAGCCAGGGAAACCTATGACTTAAGCATAGGCCAACTAGCTAGGGCGTTGCACAGCGTATACGGAAATGCTACCAGTGATAGGTTTAGCCTCCTAACACTGTCATAGGAAATAAAGGAGTGCGAGGCTCCCGAATCATACAATACAAACAAAGTACTACAGCATAGTGCACTTAGCCATAATCAAACCTTCTGCATCCTCAGCCTCCTCGCCAGACATCGTGAAGACCCGCCCTTGCTGTTGGGCAGGCGGTGGAATTATTATACAATATCTGGCAATGTGGCTGCTCTGTCCACACCTGAAACATACATTCTGTCCTGCATAAGATTCTTCCCGGTGGAATCTTCCATATTTCGGGCACGGTGGCCTAAACTCCTGACTTAGATGAACTCCTTAGGGTGTTGCCCGGAGCTTGTTAGAGAACCACCTAGTTGCGGTGGCCTAACTGCTTGTTGCTGGGGCCTGATCATTTGTTGCGGGGGTCTAGGAAATCCTGGTCCCCTCGGACCCTGGGGTCTCACAGCCCATTGTTACAGTCGTAGGAGAACCTGTCCTCTACCTCTGTTGGGGAACGGAGCTTGAAAGGATCCTTTCTGCGATGTGCCTGCAAAGAAGTCCCTTGCTCCTCCATCCTCCACTTGTTCCTCGCATTTCTGGCCTTGGTCAAATTCTTGGCCAACTCCTCCAGCGTCATACACTTGCTGACCAGTAGAGCATAATCCTGGATGTCCCAATGGTTAATGGCCATCTGTAGTTCCTCCTTCACTCCCTTCTGAAACTTCCCGCATTTCCACGCTTCGTCGGGGTGTAGCTGATACGTGCTGGAATAGCGGCACAACCTCTCAAAGGTGGATGTGTACTCAGCCACCGTCATGTCCCCCTGCTGCAGCTCCAGAAACTCTGCTTCTTTCTGATCCCTAAGCCCCTTAGGGAAATACTTGTTTAGGAGAGCAGTGGTAAATCGATCCCATGTGATGGGACCTCCTTGTTGTTCTAGAAGAGGTCTAGTGGAGTTCCACCATGTTCTGGCGGTACCTCGCAGCTTCCGTGTCGCAAATCGGGCTTTCTGCACCTCTGTGCAGGGACGTCCTCAAAGACCTCTCCATTTCTGCTATCTAATTATGAAAGAGTTCTGGGTCCATCAGTCATTCAAAGATCGGAGGGTTAGCCCTTCTGAATTCAGTAAACTTTTTGGCTTCTGCCTCTTCAGCCATCTGATAAGTGCCTAATTTACACAAATTTTGACTATTAAAAAGGCACTTATTTGTTTATGTTTTAAGGAATTATCTAACCTAAATCCCCATTTTGTAGGATTTTAAATATATTTTGAAAGATGGATGCAAGCATATTAATTGAAGAATAATCCCATAAAGCAATGAAGCAAAGGGCAAAAGAGGCAAAAGAGGAAAAATGATGAAATTAGCGAAGGACCGCTCAGCGGTAAACAGGAATCGCTCAGCGCACAAGAGGACAAGCACCACTGAGCGGTGCACCCTTGGCCGCTCATCGGTGAAGCCCACTTGATCCACTTGCAGCCGCCGCATTTATTGCGCCAGCTGGCGCCACCCTGGATTGCGGCGCCGCCCTGACACGTCAGCGCCACCCCTGTAAAAGCTGCCAGAGCATTTATTATTCCGAGTGAAATGATTACGCCGCTCAGTGTAACATCCCGTATTTCTATGAGCTGGAAAGTTATCTGTTGAAAGCCGAGAACGGCCGGAAAACGTCAAGGAAGCGAGAGGAGTCGGGTTAAATCTCCGAAGCCCTGAAAAACTAGGGAAACGGACTAGGTTTAGCTGTCTCATAATTTTCGGGAGCCGCCAGACGAGTTTCGACTAGAACGGAAATTTCTCGAATACTGTAAAACGTCCGTAGGATTTTAGGCTCGGTAGAAGAGTCCCTGGTCCATGGGAAAATTGTTCCGGACTGAAGGAAAAAAATAAATGGGTCGCAGCGGTATGTCCGGAATATTTTTAGGGCAACCGGAAGTGAGACTTTTCGAACCAAATGCGATCGAATGGAAATGGAATTGGGAAAGGGCATTAACTTCCTTCAGAAGTTAAGAAATAAAAAAATAATAATATAATAATAATAATAATAAATATAAGAAGCTGAAGCAGAGCTTCAGCAAAATGTAAAAACAAAGAAATAAAGGTAAAAAGAAGGGAAAATATCTTTTTACTGTGCACGGTTATTTATAACCTCGTAACTTCTCAAAAGTTACATTCAGTGGGCAACCGAGGGTTTCGTTCCGACACATCTAGAGCTCGTGCTGGAGTCTCCGAAAATTTGCTGGAGCACACCATCATGAAGAGGACCATCTCCCCTTCAGAGTCACCAAATCGGAATCCCGATTGGAGGTGGGTAATCCTAAGCCCACTGTCTATGTGGTTTAGTTTTTAACTGTATATGTGCCTACCTGTATATTTGACTATAGAACTGTTAAGTAGTATTTTGGGAGGGAATAATGTTAAAATGGTTTTGGAAATTATTGCAAAATAAAAAGCATAGCTATACTACTTGGAACCCTAGAAACAGTGGAAAAATGAGAACTGGAGTCGCGGGAGGCGATTTTTGTAGTCTGCATTCGAATACACCAGGAATTCAGTCGAATGAAAGCCCAATCGAGCTTTCCTTCGAATGAATTCCACCGCAGTCGAATAAAGGCAAATTTTAGGGATTTCAATCGAATGAATCCCCTCGTATTCGAATGAACAGGTGCCAAGGGATTCCAGTCAAATGAAAGCCTATTCCAATCGAATGAAAGGACTCAGAGGGATTTCATTCGAATACCACAGCAAGTATTCGAATGAAACCTGACAGAGTTGGGAGTTTAGTGTTTTTAAGGGATCTAATGACTATGATTAAGCCATTCTTATGTATTTGAGCATGCATCATGAGGATGGGATGTCACCTAGGAGTTAGGACAACCGTAGTACACTAGAGGTCAATGACTTAATGTTCAAGAAAGCATAATGGAACTTAGGGAAATACGTATATAGTTATATGCTAGGAAAGCCTTCTCTTGGCATAGTCTTACAGACAAGCCCCTCACCAGTACACAAGTGGACTGGTTGATGTGTTACCTCGCCCGTCCTTACAAGTTTGGATTGGTTAACGAATCAGTCGTCCAAGGTCGGCTGGTTCAAAGAGGTTAATAACACGGAAGGTAAAGGATGGATAGAAGAAAAAGGAGGAAGTAAAGGTAAAAGCGCTAACCCAGCAAGCCGGTATGCGTAAGGAGATAGAGAGCTAATCCAGCAAGCCGGAACGCCTAAAGAAAAGATGCACTAACCCGGCAAGCCGGTATGTGCCAAAGCGGAGAAGTGGGATGCTAACCCGGCAAGCCGGTACGCGTAAGAGATCCCCAATGCCCCATGCAATATGTAATTATATATATGTGATTTGATGAATGCTTGTATGTGCATTAATATTCATTTATGGTTGTTTGTGTAAAATGTAACGTTAAGGAAACGACCCAAGACGAGTAGCCTAATTATAACTGAATTGTAGGATTCATAAGCACGCAGACTTAGTAAGAAAGACTAGTTCCTATTCACCTAGTAAATCTAGATAAAGCTGTTCGGGGATTTAGCAAAAGACAATAATCAGTAGGGTTATAGTATGCATGATCACTTAGAAACCCCTGAGCAGCCTGGAGGATACTCGAGTAAATGAACCGTTAGTAGACACAGGAGACCCACTAAGGACCTAGAGTTCTCACCCCCACTCGATTATGGATCCATTTTGCAGCTATGACTTCACCACCAGCCAAGGACGTTTGGATCTTCACGCGCACGCGTATGCGCAATTACCGCACCGACACCCTCTTGGAGACGAGCACCTACGCGCCCGCATGCCTACCTGACGAGCAGGATCATCCTCCCAGATAGAGGCTTGGAGCCCCAGGCACTTCGCCGCTGAACCCTATTTGGGTGGACGAGCGTCCGGGGAGTAGCAGCAGGGATCCGATTCACCTCAACGACGATGAGGAAATGCCTCCTTCGGAGCGAGAGTCGACGCCTACGCCCGCCCAGACGCCAGCTACCTATCCAGGTGCGTACACCCCGCCAGTTCGAGCTCGAGGTCACCGGACCACCGCGCGAAAGAGGATACTGACCGTCCAACCGCATCGCTTCGCCCCGCGCAGCTTCTCGGCGATGACAGACCTGAGCAGCGGTGACGAGGAGGAGTCTCTAGAGCGTCTAGGAGACTCCGAGTAGGTGGAGGCTTGCCGGACCTGAGTGTAGAGTTAGGGTTTGTGCCGTACATGAAGCGAGTAGTGCCGCTCGTGTACGTAGTTGTTTTTATTTATTCCATTTGTATATGTTTGGCTACTTATGTATGTATTTTATTATGCAACTGGACAATGGTTTGTATAAAACTTATGTATTATAATAAAGTTGTGAGTTATTTATATTCGGGCCCTTCTGTGTATCTTCTGCCGATAACGCTCCATACTACAGGTATGTACTCGTACTCTCTTATCTTATAGCTATGACGTTATTTGCCGTATTACTCACAAGGCTAAATACTTTTATGTACATGTATTCACAAAGAAAGTTCAAATTGGCCCGTATTTTCAGTAACCCTAATTTTAACTGATAAACTAGAACAGTAGTAGTTCATAGCCCAGCGTTCAACTACCTAACCAGGGAAACCTATGACTTAAGCATAGGCCAACTAGCTAGGGTGTTGCACTCAGCGAAGGGACCTCTCTGCTCAGCGAAGAAGCCCTAACTGCTCAGCGGTGGTACCTGTACTGCTGAGCGATGACCACCAGATTTTTCCTATAAATAGAGGAGGCCGTGCATTCATTTGGGACATCATCCATATACACCCTCTTCTCCCAAAAAACACTTCATTCTCTTGTACTTTTAAGCTTAGGTTAGTTTAGCAACAAAAAGGAGGCCGGTGAAGGAGCCAGGAGATCGAGGAAGCTCGGCGAGCCGCTATCATGATAGCATGATAACGTGTCATGGTAAGCGTCCAAACCTTGCCTCTGAGATTGTCTTGTAAGATGGATTTCTAATCCTCTTGTTGTTGGGATTTTGATGAGTATTGTAGCATGATTGTATCCATGTAACTTTTTGCATATGAATCTATCCGTTTCTATGATTTGCATGAATGATTTTATACTTAATGCTAGCTTTTGCTTAGTGTTTTGATTCTTGACTTGAGAATTATTTGTATGAACGAGAGTTATACTAATTAAGTTGTAACCAAGTTAAGATCAATTTTGCTATGCTAAGCTAGATACTAGACTTAAACGTTGTGAACGAAAGTTACAATTATTAGAGTCTAACTTAGATCATCTCATCTAATCCTTGTTGCCGTAACTGGAATAAAGGTTATTAGCCGTTTTAACATCTAGAATAACGCTAGTGTACTTTGTTAAGCTCGTGTGCGAGAGCGACAGTTTAACAAAGGAAACCTTTGATCTTTTCATGCGCAAAAGCGATGAACAAGTTAAGATCTGGTGGCAGGCAATCAATGAAATGATAATTCTGCGTAAATAAGTAATTGGATGCATGAAACTATGATATGATTGAATTCCCAACAAGCTTTCGGATCTACCTCTGATTTATTGCCTATTTTATTTTTATGTTTTTTATTTAACTATCAACAATTTATCAAACCTTCACCTCATTGTTTAATTAACTAAACTCAAGAACGGTATTTTCGCAACTTTCTGTGGATACGACTATACCCGACTATACTTCAATTGGATCCCTTGTGGATCTGAAAGCCGTAAAAAAGGATATATTATTTTTAGCGACTGAGAGTGTAAATAAGCTTTCAACAAAAATTGAAGCGCTTATAGGCTTTCAACAAATTTGGCGCCTTTGCCGGGGAGTTGCGTCAAAATTACATAGCTTGAGTTTTGTATGATTAAACAATTGTCAATATTTGTAAAATACTGTATAGTTCTTATTTTTATTTTGTGAACCATCTTGTTCTAATCTTATTGGCTAGTGTAAATTTTTCTTAGCTCTTGCGAGGTAAAGCTTCAAAAGATCAACTTTTATTTGACCCTGAAATTGAAGCCACTACTCGAAAACTCAACAGTAAAATGAAAAAGAAACAACTAGCTAAACAAAGACAGGAACAAGAAGGAACTTCTTCATGTTCAGTTTCTTCAGAAAGCACCCATCCAAAAACAATGGCCGACAACACTGGAGCTAGTGACAACACGGGAGCTGGCGCCAATACAGGAGCCAGTGACAACAGGGGTTTTGTCAACTTTACCCTTAGGAACATCATCAGAATGAGCAGAACCACAGGAGCTCAACGAACACCTCAGATGCAACTTGGCCTGGTACAATCAATGTATGCTAATCCATTTGTAGGTTTGGATCATGAGGATCCTTATGCTCATTTAACCAAGTTCTACGAACTCTGTGGGACCGTGGGAATGTAGGAAGCTGACGAAGAATCTATCTTTTTGAGGATGTTTCCCCTGACGTTGATCGGAAAAGCCAAAGAGTGGTTGCTGGATCAACCACAACATATTTTGTCTAACCGAGATCAATTAGAGGATAAATTTTGTGCGAGGTATTTTTCTCAATCCAAATATATGGATTTCAAAATTGCTATTTCCACTTTTGTGCAGGGACCAGGAGAAAGTCTCTGCGAGGCTTGGGAGAGGTATAAATCCATGCTGAGGAAATGCCCCAATCATGGGTTCGATGCACAAACACAAATTCATATTTTCAGAAACGGACTCCAACAACAGCACAAACTTATGCTTGATGCTGCAGCTGGCGGACATATAATGTCCAAAACACCCGAAGAAGCTATCTCTATCATTGATTCCATGGCCTTGACGGACCAACAAGGCAAATACCACAGAGGACCCAAAAGAGGAGGAACAAACGATGCAATTCTTGCTCAAAACAAGCAACTCCAACAACACATAGACGAGGTGAAGAAGGCCTTAAATGAGTTGCCAAAGCAGATCAGAGAGGCTCAAGATTCCAAAAAGCAACAGGTATTTCAATGTGAAATTTGTAATGGTGATCATCCGTCTAGTGCTTGTCATTTCAGGGAAGAAGAGATTCACTTCCTTGATAACCAGCCAAGGCCCTATCCAAGAGGGCTGAATCAAAATTTTCAACAGCCATGGAGGCAAGAGGCAGGACCTTCATTCAACAAAGCGCCGCAACAGCCATATCAACCACCCCGCCCATATCAGAATCAGCCTCCGGTGTATCCAAACTCCAAATTAGAGGAGACGTTTAATCAGTTCATGCAACAAACAATGATCAATCAAAAGAACAATGAAGCCACTATTAGGAGTTTGGAAATATAACTGGGACAGCTGGCCACTGATATGGCGGATCTAAAGAAAAGTAGATTCACGGCCAATCCAGAGCTAAACCCAAAGGACTCTTGCCGAGGAAAGGGACTGCAGGATGAAGAAGAGAACTGAAAAGAAAAAGGCGTCCAGCTAACGACGTAAAACAAGCGCTTCCTGGGAGGCAACCCAGTGTTTGTGAGTTTTTATTTTAGTAGTTAAGTATTAATATTAAGGTGTTAGCATAAATATTTTTTATAAAAAATGGTGAAAAAGAATGCTAAAATTCGAAAAAAAAACAAATCAGATTCAGGTACCGCTCAGCGGATACCATGTATCGCTCAGCGGTCTGACACCGAGATTAGCATTCTGTTTTCAAATAAATCAAGAATTGAAGGTTTTATCTAAATCATGTAATTAAGTTTAAAATTCGAAAGTGCTAATCTTTTTCACCTATGCTAAACTTGAAGCACTTTGATTCTAATCCTAATGACTGATTTTAAACCTTTTAAACAATTGTCTAAGACAGGTGCACATGATTTAATTTGCAAATAAGATTCTTAGCTGGTTCGGAAATGAGAAATTTTGAAACATAGAATCTCTTCTAAAGCACCTTATGATCAAAAACAAGGAACATGTTTTAATTTGAATCCATAAATCATTGTGGGAAATTTTGTCCACAATAAGCGGGAAATTTTGTCCGCAGTTGTGGGAAATTCTGTCTGCAAAAGGATTAAAAATAAAACCATGATCTCTCTAATGGTACCTGGAAGAAAGGAAATTTTTTTTTGGATTGTTTTTGCAGGCCGGAGAACAACCAATAAGTTTTTCTAAAAACAACAAAAGAGAGACACACTTCTAGAGAAGAAGAGCATGATTCTTCAGAGAAGATGAGCCTCTATATCCTCACAACAAAAATAGCCGAACAACTGCAAGAAGGCTACATCCAGAAATTCACCATAAACAGGGAGCATTTCTACTCTTCTAGCACCTTAATTAATTTTCTTAAATTAGTGTAATGTGTGCTTAAGACTTGTTTGTTCAAAAACAACTGAGTATTAGTTTATTTACTTGAGTTTGATGCATGAACAAATACATCATGAATTGAATTGTTTCAATATCTATAATAGACTTTGTGAGTACATGCATAGATACCATGAACATGTCAAAATGTATTTTTACGTGTTTGCAAAAACATAACCTTGAAAATGTCTTTGAAATTAAGGAAATGAAACCTAACCATGAGAGGGAGTGAGCCTAAACACTAAAGTGAGAAGAGAGAATCACCATTGTTTTTGCAAAATTGAATTTGTTTGAGTCTCTAATTTTAATAATTGTATGAAAATAATAGGAAATGATCCAGGCATTCTGTTCATTAGATTTAAACCCACTTGGCCAAATAAAGCCGACCTTTTAGGAATATCCCTTGCTACCCCATTTGAGCCTAACAGGAGAAATTTCTTGTTTCATAATCCCTGAGCCTTAAAAAGGAAAAACAATGATCTCCCTTAAAATCTGAAATTAAGAGAGCATTCCAAATTGGATTATGTGCAAAAATCCAAGTCAGGGGGAGACAAGGATAAGAAAAAGTGGGAGCAGACATTGCAAAAAGAACAGAAGGAAGAAAAAGGCAAAATCTTTATCCCAATTGCAAAAGAAACAATGAAAAAAAAAAGATATTCAGGAGAAAAGGGTTGAGAAAGGAAAAGAGAAAAAGAAAGATTGTTAAAGAAAAATAGGTGACAACAAGGAGATGGTTTTCAATGCTCTCTTAATTGGCAAATTTGCATATCCAGAAAAACCAATTTTCCTTGTAGCCTGGCCACGTTACAACCCATAAAAGTCCTTCAGTGATCCTTGCATGACCATAGTATTAGATTGAATGATGAGACAGGTAACAAATTTAAATTGTTGTGATCCAATGGTGACTTTGAGCGAAACACTCACCTTAAAATTGGTCCACTGACCATGGTGCGCATAAAGATAATTTCCTCGATGAAAAAGACATTGGATAGTGTGATCTGTTTATAGCATTCAAAGTAATTATGCATTTGTTCATTGTTAAGGTTACTGTATGATATTTCACAGGTCTCAAGCTTGAACAGTCCGAAATATTTCAATTCATGAGCATCGATCTTTTGTAAAATAATTCTATTACCTCTTGTTTGAGGACAAACAAGGTCTTAAGTCAGGGGGAGTGATAAGTGCCCAATTTACACAAATTTCGACTATTAAAAAGGCACTTATTTGTTTATGTTTTAAAGAATTATCTAACCTAAATCCCCATTTTGTAGGATTTTAAATATATTTTGAAAGATGGATGCAAGCATATTAATTGAAGAATAATCCCATAAAGGAATGAAGCAAAGGGCAAAAGAGGAAAAATGATGAAATCAGCGAAGGACCGCTCAGCGGTAAACAAGAATCACTCAGCGCACAAGAGGACAAGCACCACTGAGCGGTGCACCCTTGGCCGCTCATCAGTGAAGCCCACCAGAGCCATTTGCAGCCGCCGCATTTATTGCGCCAGCTGGCGCCACCATGGATTGTGGTGCCGCCTTGACACGTCGGCGTCACCCCTGGAAAAGCTGCCGGAGCATTTATTATTCTGCGTGAAACGATTACGCAGCTCAGCGAAGAAGCCCTAACAGCTCAGCGGTGGTACCTGTACCGCTGAGCGATGACCACCAGATTTTGCCAATAAATAGAGGAGGCCGTGTATTCATTTGGGACATCATCCATATACACCCTCTTCTCCCAAAAAACACTTCATTCTCTTGTACTTTTAAGCTTAGGTTAGTTTAGCAACAAAAAGGAGGCCGGTGAAGGAGCCAGGATATCGAGGAAGCTCGGCGAGCCGCTATCATGATAGCGTGATAACGTGTCATGGTAAGCGTCCAAACCTTGCCTCTGAGATTCTCTTGAAAGATGGATTTCTAATCCTCTTGTGGTTGGGATTTTGATGAGTATTGTAGCATGATTGTATCCATGTAACTTTTTGCATATGAATCTATCTGTTTCTATGATTTGCATGAATGATTTTATACTTAATGCTAGCTTTTGCTTAGTGTTTTGATTCTTGACTTGAGACTTATTTGTATGAACGAGAGTTATACTAATTAAGTTGTAACCAAGTTAAGATCAATTTTGCTATGCTAAGCTAGATACTAGACTTAAACATTGTGAACGAAAGTTGCAATTATTAAAGTCTGACCTAGATCATCTCATCTAATCCTTGTTGCCGTAACTGGAATAAAGGTTATTAGCCATTTTAACATCTAGAATAACGCCGGTGTACTTTGTTAAGCTCGTGTGCGAGAGCGACAGTTTAACAAAGGAAACCTGTGATCTTTTCATGCGCGAAAGCGATGAACAAGTTAACATCTGGTGGCGGGTAATCAATGAAATGATAATTCTGCATAAATAAGTAATTGGATGCATGAAACTATGATATGATTCAATTCCCAACAAACTTCCGGATCTACCTCTGATTTGTTGCCTATTTTATTTTTATGTTTTTTATTTGACTATCAATAATTTATCAAACCTTCACCTCATTGTTTAATTAACTAAACTCAAGAACGCTATTTTCGCAACTTCCTGTGGACACGACTATACCCGACTATACTGCAATTGGATCCCTTGTGGATCTGAAAGCCGTAAAAAAGGATATATTATTTTTAATGACTGAGAGTGTAAATAAGCTTTCAACAAAAATTGAAGTGCTTATAGGCTTTCAACACCGTCGGGGCAGGGTTTCGGTGTGCGGTGGCAGCTGCCATTTGGGTTGTTGCCTCGGCTTGAGCTCGGGTGGCTTGGGCCATCTCTCGAAGGATATCGGCGGAATCTGTCAGTTCCATAGTGCGTTGTGTAGGGTCTCTCCATGGTGGCATGCCTAATCTGTTGTACCTGCACAATTCCGAGTTGATCGGTCTCAAGCAAGGCGGGTACACATGAACTTAGCACATACCACGTAAAAAGACATACACCGTCAATCATGCCCGAAAGCATAGTGCAGCTCAGTCATAGGCTCACGTAGGACCAAACTGCTCTGATACCAACTGTAACACCCTAGCTAACTGCATACCCTCGAGTAATACACAAAGCTCACTAGTTTTGTTGCTCGTTTGGTGGGATTACTTATAGTCCTTTTTTATCTTTCAAAAATACCAGATTAAGAAAAATATGGACCATTTAAAAACTTTTCTACTTGTTACTTTATTTGCAAAATATGAGCCGCGCGTGAATCAAAGCGTATAATACAAACGATAGAGCTTGAGCTTAAGAGTAATAGTCATTCCTTGCATAAATAATTACAGAAACAAGTAGCTGGTCCATCACAAATATTTACATCATCAGTAGAGTAATATAATAAGTTACATACAAGTGTCATG
Organism: Nissolia schottii; assembly: GCA_003254905.1. NCBI lineage: Eukaryota > Viridiplantae > Streptophyta > Magnoliopsida > Fabales > Fabaceae > Nissolia > Nissolia schottii. The sequence continues at coordinate 12,780 of QANU01097455.1, forward strand.
TCCATACATCAAAATACATGTCTAAATACATATCAAAATATCCATCCAGTGTCAAGCTAAACTGGCTGGTCCTCGGTCCTCTATTGCTCCTCATGCTGTAACACCCCTGCTAACTGCCCACTTCCATGGTAGTAAGTAATTCTCACAGGGTTGTTAACCGTTGTGTCGGGTTACTTTCAGCCCTTACTTTTACTTTACAAATATCTTATACACGGAAATATGGACCATTTTGAAAATCTTTTGTGTGCTTTATCAATCTATAAACTAGGAGCCGTGCGTGATTAGAAGAATATATAGCAACAGTCGCTAATAACTGCAGTAGAATAGGAAGAGCACGTGTATATAGATATAATTACAACCAAGGTCCCAAAGCATAATTACACATAGCCATAGTACTAAGTATTTACAAAAAGTGTAGAAAAGTCATATAACATCATACAAAACATGTAACGCCTTAGCGCGTCCATTGTCAACTCGCTCCTGCTCCGATCCATAGTCCTCGGTCGTCTACCATACGTTCCTTGGGTTGATCTCCTTGCTGTGCACACCTAGATCCATAACCAAGTGGGGGTGAGAACTCTTGGTCTTCAGTGGGGTTCCCTAGCATTACCTATTGTTCATTTTCTCGGTTATCCTCCAGGCCGTTTGTAAGAACCCTACTTTTTCCCTTCAGTTAAAATGCTGTCTAGGAAAGAATTAAAAATATAATAAGAAGGAAAAGGTGAGATAAAAATAAAATAAAATTCAAATATTAATTTTATCTCTGTAATATTAGTTAAAAATAATTCTTTGACGATCTCGTGACGTCTGGCGACGTTTGGATCGAAATTAGGGTTTTAACATAATTTCCTCACGACTCACAGGAGTCTATAAAATATATTAATATGAAATTAAATGTAAGAATAGTCCAACTAAGATTTAAATATTAACAAGGATAATTAATAGGTCACAACGGTGTGTCCGGAATATTTTTAGGACGTCCAGACATAAATAATTAATAAGCAAACATGACCTAAAATACACTAAGGGTAAAATTGGAAAATAATTATGGCCAAGGGCAACTAAGACCATGGCCAACCCCCCAAAACCCGAAACACACACATACATGCATCCAAGTTCCATTTTCTTTTCCTAAGCTCCTAAGACCTAAAGCTCCCAAAACTCCACCAAGTTCAATCATCATCCTTTGCTTTCATCACCTTAATTCACTCTTAACTTCATCAAGAGGATAAGCAAGTGGTAAGGTGGTGAGTTTCTCTTCATTTGGCAAGAAGACATAAAGTTTCCATAACCTAGGTTTTCCATAATCATCCAAGGTTTTCATTTCTAGGCCAAGAAGGCTCAAGCAAGCAAGCAAGGCTTGATTTCCTCTTCTTTCTAGCATCAACAAGTTCTTGAGGAAGTGGGTAACTCTAGTTCCTCACCTCTTTGATGGTAATTGAGTGTTATGTGCTTGTATGTGTATGCATGTGAATCTTGAATTTATGAACATATATGCTAGAATTGAGGCTAGGCTTAGGAAGACAATTCTGAAGGGTCTTGTGACCTGGATTAGATATGATTATTGTGAAGAAGATTCTTTCCCTGACCATTGATGGCTTGGTTTTGATGAAGACAAGAACATCAACAAAAAGCAAGAAAAAGGCAAAGACACAACCGATGAATTGCAACGATCAACCGATCATCATATTGAAGGTTCAAGTGTTTTTACCTTAGAGTTTAATAGTTAGCACTTGTTTATGATAGTATGGTTATTGGCTCATAAGGTTTTCATTACAACAAGTCTAACATCTTTCCTAAACCCTAAAATCAATTAGCAACACTTCTATGGGGTTTACAACACTTGGAAAACACTTTGTTGTGTCAGTAATAGATTACTGGATTTTAGTAATTGATTACCAGCTTCAGTAATCGATTACAGGGTTTCAGTAATCGATTACCAGCATCAAAAATGTGAAAATATAACATTTTCTGCATGAGTAATCGATTACCAACTTGCTGTAATCGATTACCAACTCGAGAATTTTGAAAATAAGTGGTTTTCATGTGTGTAATCGATTATACACTTAGGGTAATCGATTACCAACACGAAAGTTTGAAAATAACTCAAATTTTATGAGTGTAATCGATTACCAAACCGTGCTAATCGATTACCACTTCAAAGAATTTGAAAATTGGCAGTTTCTATGTGTGTAATCGATTACCATACTTGGTTAATCGATTACATGTTCGAATAGGTGTGTTTTTTCATGAAACAATGCGTTGTTTTGCATCTGTATGCATTGGCAATGGTTCATGAACAGGCACCTCTGCCTATATAAGGTTGGAACTCATGCAGAACAAATACAGAACTCCAGAACTCAATTCTCACTTTCATATTCACAAAGTTCTGATCAAATTTCAATGGTGTTTCAATCCAAATCTTAAGAAAGCCCTTTGAGCCTTAACTGTTATATCATTTGTGCTTTCTATTCAGGAAAACTTCCAACCCTGAATTTAGGATTGGTAAAGCCATTGTATCACTTCTTCAACAATTGTGAATCAATTGTGGCACCGTAGTGTTCGGTGTGGTTTTGTAAAACACCGTAGTGTTCGGTGTAGATTCTGATTATCACCGTAGTGTTCGGTGAGGGCATTGTGTAACCAGGGGAACGGGTTGTTCTCTTGTAGTTGTCGGTGTAAGTGCCTCGGGGTGAGGTTGTACACAACACAAGTTTACATAGTGGAATAATCCCTGAATCGGAACAGGGGACTGGACGTAGCCTTCGGTGGTTGAAGGTGAACCAGGATAAATTCTCCAGTGTGATCTTTCTTATCCCTACACTTTTACATTCAGCAATTTACAAATTTCTGCTGCATTTAACATTATCAATCATTTGGTTAATTGCTGGGTCTTGTTCTTAATTTGGGAATTAGGATTCATACTTCTCAAAGAATCAAAATCCGAGAAAAACAAGAGAAACCTAATTCACCCCCTTCTTAGGTTGCTATCCAGAGTTACAATTATTGTGCTTGAATTATGTGTGAAACTCAAGTAGGGTTCCATGGAAGCTAAGAGAAGAGCAATTCGGTTTTCAGCTCTTGCACAGGGGCCGCTGAGCGGGCTGAAGCCCACGTGGAAAGTGGAAAAAGATATTTTTATGTAAGGCGGTGGACGAAAATTCGAGAAAGTTTCAGCCGCTGAGCGATTAGGTCAGTACCGCTGAGCGATACCACCTTTATCGCTGAGCGCAGAGGCTCAAACCGCTGAGCGAGCATCAGTTTTTGCTGAGCAGCTTGAGACTAAAGAAAGCTTATGGCACCCTCTTGGGTCTCATAGACTAGTATTTGATGCTATATCTGTGATCGTTAGATGAATTGTATGAATGTAGATGCTGTAAATGAAGGAAATGTATTAAACATGTATATGTCATGTAATCTGTGATGATATCTGTAGCATTCCATGCATTCATGATACACCTAGTTTAAAGACATGATAATTAACTCTGAGATAAGTAAAGATGCTGAAATGAACCATAGGGAACCAGTAGGCCATGCTGCAGGTACCAAATGCTACTGAAAAAGGGCCAATGCCCAATGCTTCTAAAAACAGGGCAAATGCCCAATGCTGAGATTGGCTATATGCCACATGCTGAACAGGCCGTGATCTCGTGAGCCACTATGATCCCACTTCAGGAGGTCGAGGCATTCTGAATGTGGAAGCCCGCCACAGGTGGTGTCGATATGGCATACCTGGAGGTGTGCGGTTACCACGCCTATGCATTGTCGAAAGGGGGCAAGCTTAGGTGGGGGTACAATATCCGCCCACTGTCGAGGGGTCCCGAGGGGGCACACGGCAGGTGGAAGCCCACCGCAGTAAGGTCCAGACAGTGTCGGCCTATACTGAGGGTGTGAGGTTATTCCGTCATACTAGTGTCAACAGAGGACATTACTATGGTGGGAATAACACATATTCTGTTATGCTGTTACATTCTGTTATGCTGTTACATTCTGTTATGCTGTTATATTCTGTTAGACATGTTATTCTGATAATTCTGTCATGTTTATGCTGCTGACTATGCTCCATATATTCTGCTGATTCTGTTATGTTTACTTTGGATGACTACGAGATGCGTACTCCGATGATTCTGTTATGCTGAATGTACTCTGATTATATGCTGTTATTCAGTTTGATTGGAATGTATGATCTGCTGTTATGCCGTGCCGTCAAGAGCACGCTCGAGACGGTTTTCACGAAATGTTAATCAGCACGAGAATGTAGTAAACAAAAGTAGTTCCCATGTCACATATTAATGCAGATAAAGCCATCCAGATAGGCCAGATAATAATTGGTAGGATATTTAGTATGATGTTCACTAGAGATCTCTGAGCGGCCTGAAGTCCGACATAATCTGATACGAGACTCAGGATCTAAAGTTATTTCCACTGAGAACCTACCATTCTCATCCCCACTGTTTTATGACTTCAGGTACAGAAGACGATGAGTCCTATTTTGGGGATGCGGATGAGCCACCAGCTGAGCCATGAGCGGCTAGGAGATAGTTAGGCATTTACATTTTGCCAGGGACATACTGAGTAGCATTCCAGTAGTCCTTGTATTTTGATGCTGTGTATTCTGGATTATGTATTTGATATTTTGATCTATGAACATATTATGTATATCTTATACTATGTGACCTTGTATAGTGGACCCAATGGATGTATATTACAGATTCTAATTATGATAATGTTATCCGCCTTGTTATATTTATTTTATTCCAATGCATGGCTCTATTTTAGTATTGATGTGATACAAGCAAAAGTTTAAAATGGGTCCTTATTTTCTTGAGCAACGATTATTTTCAGAAGATAACTATTGACTAAGGTATTCCAACCAAGTAGACAACAACCTAGTTAGCTTTGGTTACTACGTACGGGTAAACAGTTAGCTAGGGTGTTTCACAGTTCAGGGATTTCTAAGTGATCATGCATACTAACCTCCTACTGATTATTATCTTTGCCTAGGGTCCTGAACAGCTTTATCTAAGATTATCTAGGTGACGGGGGAACTAATATTTCTTAGCTAAGTGTACATGCTTGTCAACCTGGCATTACGGTTGCAATTATACTCATCGTCTTGGGTCGATCCCTTGACGTTACATATTGTGCAAACAGTTATAAATACATATTAATTCATATACAGACATTCATTCAATCACAAATATATAGTTACATAGTGCATGGGGGCGTTGGGGATCTCTTACGCGTACCGGCTGGCCGGGTTAGCTCTTTATCTCCTTGCGCGTACCGGCTGGCCGCGTTAGCGCTTTTTCCTCTACTTCCTCCTCTTTCTATCCATCCTCTACCTTCCTTGTGTCATTAACCTCTTTGAACCAATTCACCCTGGGGCGACTGACTCGTTAACCAATCCAAACTAGTAAGGACGGGCAAGGTAACACGTCGACCAATCCAACTTTGTGAACTGGTGAGGGGCTTGTCTGTAAGACTTTGCCAAGAGAGGGCTTCCTAACATATAACTATATAAGTGTTCCCTACGTTCCATTATTATCTTCATACATTAGGTGATTAACCTCTAATTCTCTAGGGTTGCCCTAACACCTATGCACAACCCATTCCTCGTAATGCATGCTTTACTACACAAGAATGGACTCTTACGTGCCCCTTGGATCCCTTGGAACCACTAAAGTCTCAAGTCTGCCAGGTTTCATTCGAATACTTGGAGGGCATTCGAATAAAATCCCTCGGAGTTCTTTCATTCGATGGAAATGGAGTTTCATTCGACTGAATTCCTTCAGCATTCTTTCATTCGAATACCAGGGAATTCATTCGATTGAAATCCTAAAAATTTGCCTTCATTCGACTGCATAGGAATTCATTCGAAGGAAAGCTCATTTTGGCTTTCATTCGACTGAAAACCTTGGGTATTCGAATGAATGCTTAAGAAATCGCCTCCCCGAGACTCCAGTTCTCAATTTCCACTGTTCCTAGGGTTCCAAGTAGTACAGTTATGCGTTTCATTTCTCCATCGTTCGCAAAACCCTTTTTACCCTGTATCCCCCCCAAAATACTACTTAACAGTTCTATAGTCAAATACACAGATAGGCACATATACAGTAAAAAATTAAACCACATAGACAGTGGGCTTAGGATTACCCACCTCAAAACAAAATTCGGGATCAGTAGAAGTGATGAGGAAAATTCCCTGAGCACTTCCATGACGATCTTGCTATTTTTCCGGTGTCCGGTAGCATCACAACAGTGCACGAACGAATAAGGACAACAAAGAAAGAAAGAATGAAGAAGGAAACAAAGAAACGAAGCTTAAAGCTTCAGGAAGAAAGAAAACAAAAAAAAAATAAAAGAAACAAAGATGGGAAATGGTGTCAGGGGGTAAAAGAAAACAAAAAAATAGAGAAAGGAAAGCAAAGGGAAATCAGCATCAGGGGGATTAATATATATGGCAGCCCCCCATCGTCCATTATTATGTTATATATATATATATATATTAATATTATTATATTATTATCTTTACTATTCATTAATATTATTATATTATATAATAGTATAATATATATAAATATCTAATCTATGGATAAGCATGAGACTCCCTTAGTCTAATTTTGATCATGCTTGATTGTGTTTTTGTTGTTCACAGTCCCAGTACTTCGCATGCGGATGTCCGAAAAATATTTCGGACCTACCATTGCGATCTACTAATTTTCCCGGTCATAGTGGTATGCCAGATTAAGATATTCTTGAATAAATTACCCGGAGGGTAATTTTCACAGATACCTTAAGTGTCTACCGACATTCCGATTTTTGTCAAAATTTGGCACGGACCTCGTGGAACTCCGCGAGATCAAGAAACAATTACTTGACTAGCGTTTGGAATCAATTAATGTTCTAAATAATTTTTCCAGTCCAAATAATTGCATCTAATGTGCTTTTCATTAAGCAGAAATTAGGTTTTTCGCGAAATTCTCAGAAGGGAAAAATTCGGGATGTTACACATGCAGCTCCTCATAGGGCTCCTCGTGGCTCTCATACTCTTCGCCTGCTCCTGGAAGCATAAGCGAATGGGGCTGAGAACAGTCGTCCTCAGTGGTTAACCTTGGTGTGGGGGTACTTCTTTACTCACTTATGTTTACATGCATACTAACATCCTACTAATTATTATCTTTCCTAGGATCCTGAACGGCTTTATCTAAGTTACTAGGTGACTGGGGATCTAATCTTTCTTATGTACGTTCTCGTGCTTATTAATTTCCTCGTGTATATACATAGCCGTCTCGTGCGTTCTCTTGACGGTACTTGCATTATACATATACTTACACATACTCCTCATATACTCATGCATCACATACTCATTCATCATATACTCATGCAACTCATTTATCACATACTCATGCTTGGGGAACATGGGGATCTCTTACGCATACCGGCTTACCCAGCTTAGCGTCTTTTTTTCATATCTTACGCATACTGGCTTACCTGGGTTAGCGTCTTTCCATCTAGTCCTTCGCTCATGTAGCCGTGGCCAAACGACTACAACCATTTCTGTTCCCAGCTTGACGATGACCCAGCTGCGATCACACCAGAGTGGTTGCTAACCACCGATGGGGTCTAGTGTCCATCATCGCCTATCAAGTGGGCTAACCTTCACTAGGTAGGAGGCGGGGACTGGCCCTTGCGACGCAACCAAGCGTTGGACTCATACATCATCATACTCATAACATTAGGTGTGACGTCACCTTTTCTCATTCATCATTTCTTTTCTTTCCTTCTTTCTTTTCATTCATCATCATTAACCAATCCACCATTTTGGGACTGGTGAGGTAACACCATTGACCAATCTACCCTTTTGGGACTGGTGAGGGGCTTGTCCGAGACGTGCCAAGAGAGGGAATTCATATCATATAACTACTTGCTAACTGCTAAGGCATGCCAGACCTTTTTGTCCGGAATCCTTCTTCAGATATCATAGTTTCCTATAGTTCAATTATGCTCTTTTTATAACATTAGGTGATGACCTCTAGTTATCTCAGGGTGTCCTAACACTTAACTGATAACCCTGTCCTCATGATGCATTTTATCATAAATATTACACATAAACTCTACTACTAAGTGCTTGTTGGAATATATGGGACCTTGAAAACCCCTCTAGGGAACGCTCCACGGAACCTGGTACCTGGTGACTAAAACTTGGGACCTGGTACCTGGTACCATGTAGTAACTTAATTATTCAGCACCCTTCTTAGACATCCTCCGCGGAACCCTTCAGCATACCCTCCAGGGAACCTCCACGGAACCCCCCTCAGCACCTTCTCCAATGCCCCACTCAGCAACTCTGCACGTAACCCTCTCAGCACCACTCAGCAACTCTCCACAGAACCTTCTCAGCACCACACAGCAACTCTCCACGGAACCCTCTCAGCCCTACTCCAGGTGCCCTACTCAGCAACTCCCCACGTAACCCTCTCAACACCACTCAGCAACTCTCCGCGGAACCTTCTCAGCACCACTCAGCATCTCTCCTCGTAACGTTCTTAGCACCACTCAGCAGCTCTCCACGGAACCCTCTCAGCACCACTCCAGGTGCCCCACTCAGAAACTCTCCACGTAAACCTCTCAGCAACTCTCTATGGAACCCTCTCAGCACCACTCAGCAACTCTCCACGTAACCCTCTGAGCACCACTCCAGGTGCCCCACTCAACAACTCTCCACATAACTCTCTCAGCAACGCTCCACGAAACCCTCTCAGTACCACTCAGCAACTCTCCACGTAACCCTCTCAGCACCACTCAACAACTCTCCACGTAACCCTCTCAGCACTAACAATACCAGAAACATTTCACATGCAACATAACGTCCAACATGATATATATCATACTAAACTATTTAACACATAACACATATAAGCTACCAAGATGCACGGTTTACTCACCAGCGCAGTTATATTTTCACAAACATTTTAATTATTTCAAACCTGTACGTAGAGAATATCACATAATTTCACATAGACAGTGGAGGTCAGATTACCCACTTCCTAAGCGTTTTCTAAATCGATAGAAGTGAAGAGAAAAATATTCTCGTCGCGTTGGTGTGCTCCTCCTATTTTTCCTGAGTCGGGCAGCGTAACCGCAGTGTGCACAACCGGAACCGAAACTTATGAAAACTGAAGAAATTTGGAGGGTGGATTTGGAGACAATGAAGCCTCGGAGGGTTGGCTATTTGTAGCCAAAATTTTGGCCTTCAAAAGAAAGTAAAAAAAAAGAAAAAATAAAAAAGGAATAAGGTGGCATTTAATGCACCGAATGCATTTAGTCTTTGCTGCAGTAAATACTTCAAATGCTTTTGATTTTTCTTTCCCCCTGACCATTGACCACGTGGTCAATTGCCATTTCTTCAGCCTGTTTCCGTTTTGATTTGATCATGTTTGATCGTTGTTCGCTCGTGTACGGATATCCTAAAATTATTCCGAGCACATAGCCATGATCTACTAATTTTCTTGATCATGTGGTATGTTAGGTTAAGGTATTCGTGAATATTTCTCCATAAGCGTATATTTTACTGATACCTTTGGGACCTAACGGGATTTCTAATTTGGTCAAAAATTGGCACGGACCTTGCGGCATCTCGCAAGACCATGAAACAATTATTTCGATTGGCGTTTGAAAGAGATATGTCTTGTAAATAATTTTTCCAGTCCAAATAATTGCCTCTAATGTGCTTTTAACTAAGCAAAAAATTAGGGTTTAAGCGAAATTCTCATAAGGGAAAGTTCGGGATCACACGCACCATCTTCTATTATCTCAGACAGAGATCCCAGGTTTACTTCCCGACTAGATTTCATACCCGCGCTGGACTGCTTTTTCAGAAGGCATATGGGTCTCAGTTGCACTTAAGTTCTGCGTATCATCGTCAGACGGACAGCCAGTCGGGGCGAACTATTCAGACTCTAGAGGATATACTGAGAGCCTGTGCGCTAGATACGCCAGCAAATTGGGAGGAGATGCTACCGCTCATAGAGTTTGCTTACAACAACAGCCACCAAGCTAGCTCTGTTGGAATGATGGTAGGCAGAATCGTGGTCTAGATCCTGAAGAGGCCCAGGAAGCAGAAGAATTAATCAAGCTGGTGCAACAGAGAATGCTTACTGCTCAGAGCCGACAGAAGAGCTATGCAGATAATAGGAGAAGACCACTCGAGTTCCAAGAGGGAGATCATGTCTTCCTAAAGGTTACTCCAGCAATAGGTATTGGAAGGTCTTTGAAAATCAGGAAGCTGAACCCATGGTTCATTGGACCTTTCCAGATCTTGGAACGTATTGGACTTGTAGCATATCGGATAGCTCTTCTGCCAAGTTTGGCCAACATCCACAATGTCTTTCATGTCTCCCAATTGCGCAAGTAATACGCGTCCCTCGACCATGTGCTCGAGCCGGAACAGATACAACTGAGAGAAGATTTAGCTCTACCGATCACACCTCAGCAAATCATTGATCACAAGACTCGCAAGACGCGAAACAAGGAGATTCCTATGGTACGAGTAGTATGGGCAAACGGGGAATTAGAAGAACAGACATAGGAGCTAGAAGCTGACATGAAGAGAGCCTATCCAGAGTTGTTTGAAAGGTATGAACTATCCTTACCCTTAAATTTCGAGGACAAAATTTTTCTAATGGGGTGGAATGTAACATCCCGCTCTTTTCTTAGTAAGAATTTCCCCGAATAACTGTTCGTAGAACCTTGGGTATGAGTAAATGTGTGGAAATCTGTAGGAATTATTCTGTTTGGTTTTGACAAACTTTGATGACACTCATATGATTCCTACTGACCCTTAGAATTGGGTGATGAGATTAAATTGACCGTTAAACGGAGTTCTACTTAGTTTTGGACGATTCCGCAGACACTAAAACAACTCCATTTAGCCTGTAAAATTGAGCAGAGAGCCCCAAGTCTCTGAAAACCCAACCGGTGCCAAGGAAAAGTTTTAGACACCTTAGAATAGTCCCGCGACCTCATTGGGAAGGTTGGGAAGTAACGGAACCGCGAGCGGAACAGCGATCTGCGGTCATCGGGGCTCAATGACGTGTTAAAGGTATCTGTGAAAAATACTCCTTCGGAGAAAAATTGACAAATGCCTTAAAGCATTGATATTCCCACGACTGGGGAAATTAGAGGATCGCGATGATATAAGCGGAATATTTTTTGGACGACCGTGCGCGACGCACCGGCCCTGCAAGCAATAAAACGCGAGCGAAACGGAACCGGGAAAAGTCAAATTTCCCAATTCCCACGTGACCCAATCTGATTGTAACTCTAGATAGCAACCTAAGGGGGGTGAATTAGGTTTCTCTTGTTTTTGACGGATTTTGGTTCTTTGAAAGATGGTGAATGTTATGAAACCCTAATTCCCAAATTATGAATAAGACCCAGCAATAACCGAATAGATGTTAATGTTAAGGCAGCGAAAATTGTAAATTTCTGAATGTAAAGAGTGTAGGGATTAGAAAGATCACACCAGAGAATTTATCCTGGTTCACCTTCAACCACCGAAGGCTATGTCCAGTCCCCTGTTCTGATTCAGGGATTTTTCCACTATGTAAACTTGTGTTGTGTACAACCTCACAACCGAGGCACTTACACCGACAACTTCAAGAGAACACAACCGTTCCCCTGGTTGCACAATGCCCTCACCGAACCCTACGGTGATGTTCAGAAAACACACCGAAAACCACGGTGTTTACAACAAGTAAAAAGATTGAAGAAGTTTCTATACAATGGCTTTTGTATCAATCCTAAACTCAGGGAAGGATAAACCTGAATAGAGAGCACTAATGATATGAAAGTTATGGCTCAATGCTTTCTGAGTTTGGATTGAAAATAAACTTTGAAAGATTTGATCAGAACTTGTAAAACTTGCAAGAATTAATGAAAATTTGTAGTTCTGATGGTGTGTTCGTGGTTCTGCACGAATTCTGCTTTATATAGCCAGAGTTGCCTGTTCATGAACCAATGCCAGAGCATATGATGCAAAACAACGCATTGTTTCATGAAAAAACACACCCATTCGAGCATGTAATCGATTACTATAGTGTGGTAATCAATTACACACTTAGAAACGGCCATTTTTCAAATTTCTCAAGGTGGTAATTGTAACATCCCGATTTTTCATTAGGGAAATAATCGTAAACATAAATATTAAATTAATTTTCTAATCATGATTAAGGAATTAAAATGGGAAACTAATAGGTAGAATATCCGTAGGAAATAAGACGTGTCGCGGCATGAAGTTCGGCAGACAACCGAACAGTCGTTGTTCGCCGACAAAATTTTCTGACGTGCAAAAGGTGTCCGTGAAAATAATTCCCCGGAGAAAAATTCACAAACACCTTTAAATATTAATACCCTTAGGTAGGGGGAATTAGAGGATCGCGACGGTATAAACGGAATATTTTTCAGATGACCGTGCGCGACGCACCGATACTGCGAGCGATAAAACACGAGCGAACCGGAACCGGGAAGGAAGTGAAATTTCAGCAGCTGGAACTGAAGGGCTGCACGGTTTAGAGCTGGGATTTTATCCATAGACAATCCCTTAAATTGTGCTTCCAAACTTACCATCACCTTACTTGTCTTACACACTAAACCAAATCTCATCACTTAGCCATACCTATGCTCATGCCTTCTACTATTCATCTAATTTATTAAATCCCAAAATTCAATTAATTTCCCTCACCATCAGCCCCTCAAAACTGAGACTTCTTTCCCAAAACTCTAAGCAAAATCCCATTTCTCACATCTTCCACAAAAACACACTAAGCCAAACCTCAAGAACACCACCAAGCCTTCAAGAGATCAAGCACTTTTTCGATCTCCTTCCACCTTCCACAAACCGAAACACAGCCCTCAAGTCTCCTCATCTTGGTTTCATTTTCTTCCTTCCAAAATCAAGAGGAACAACCTCTTCACCCTCCACCTTGCTCAAAGTTCTTCATCTTGGAGAAAGGAGAAGCTCAAGCTTTGCAAACAACAAGGCCTGTGGGACTTCACTCCAAACTTCCCTCACCACCACCAGGTTTTTCTACAAGTGGGTAGTCCGATCACCCCTGTCTATGGGATTTTTATCTGTATGTTAAGTATGTATTTTTGAGTAGAAAAAATTAGAAATATTATGATAAAAATATGGAGTTAAATATGCTTGAAGGATTTTTAGAAATATTGAGGTTAGGAAAATATAACTGTGTTGGTGGGTAACTATGCATAAATCACCTCCTTGGTGATCTATTTATGGTTATTGTGAATATGTGATAAAATGATATTGCATGTGTTGATAAGGATTTAATGAGGATAAATATTATGTTGCATGTTCGTTGTATTCACGTTGTTTTATGATTCATGGAGGTTCATGTTGTTGCTTGTGTATGTGGTGTTTGAACTTGAGATGAATGTGAGAAAATGAGAGAAAATAAGCAAAGAAGTAAGCGCTGAGTGGGTTCCGCAGAGGATCCCTGGAGTGCTGAGAGGGCTACGTGAAGAGTGCTGAATGGGCACCAGTAGTGGTGCTGAGTGGGTTCCGCGGAGGATCCCTAGAGTGCTGAGAGGGTTACATGAAGAGTGTTGAGTGGGCACCAGAAGTGGTGCTCAGTGGGTTCCGGGAGGATCCCTGGAGTGCTGAGAGGGTTACGTGAAGAATGCTGAGTGGGCACCAGGAGTGGTACTGAGTGGGTTTCCGCGGAGTTTCCCGAAGTTGTTGAGTGGTTCCCTGGAGAGTTTGTTGAGTGGGCACTAGTAGTGGTCTTGAGTGGGTTCTGCGGAGGTTCCCTGGAAGTTGTTGAGTGGTTCCCTGAAGAGTTTGCTGAGTGAGCACCAGTAGTGGTGCAGAGTGGGTTCCGCGGAGGTTCACTAGAGTGGTTGAGTGGTTCCCTGGAGAGTTGCTGAGTGGGCACCAGTAGTGGTACTGAGTGGGTTCCGCGGAGGTTCCCCGGAGTTGCTGAGTGGCTCCCTAGAGAGGTATGCTGAAGGGTTCCGCGGACGATACCTTAGTAGGGTGCAATGAACGAGGACAGAACATGAATATCGAGTCTTGCATGCATTCATGAGGCAAGGTTGTCGCAGGACTTAGGGCAACCATAGATCACTAGAATTGAATGAACAAATGTGCAAAGATGGTAACTGAAATTAGGGGAAAACAGTTAAGTCTAAAGATAGGCCCCGACCACAGAGGGTCGGAGTAGCCTGAAGTTATGACATAGTTATGTAATAGGAATCCCTCTCTTGGCACGTCATACCTGACAAGCCCCTCCCCAGTCGTACGAGACGGACTGGGTTATGATTATGTTATGCAGATAAAGATCTGAACGCGGGTTTCCACCCGGACGAGAGAAAAGAAAGTAAGGAGCGCTTGAGCTTTTATGTCATGACATTTAAAAGACAGGTAAGATGTCCCCGAAGTTCGGACATAAGAGAGAAAGAGAGATTTGGTCCACGATGTTCGAACCCAGGCCTTAAAGTCATCCACGAAGTTCGGATGCAGATGATTAAGTCGTCCACGAAGTTCGGACGCCGTCCACGAAGTTCGGACGTAAGTGAGCAAGTCGTCCATGAAGTTCGGACGCATACGAGCCTCACTCTTAGTGTTATCACACGTCGTAGCTGGAGAAGGGATGACGATCCCCAAGTCTACATGGGAGCGATGGCAACCCAGCAGCGAAGAAGGACGTGGCCACAGGCGCGTAAGAGAACCCCTTTTCCCAAACATGCATTAAAGTTATTGATGAATGTTGTATGTATATATATGTGTAAGTATGTCTATATGTAACGAACGTCATGAGGTGACATCTCGAGTAGAAAAATGTGGGTACGTGATGCAGTATCACCAGGCCCTGACGGTATAAGTTAGAAAGCACGAGACTCAATAACTAGGTTAAGCAAGATTAGATTTCCCCGATCACCTAGTAATTAGATAAAGCTGCTCAGGCCTGGTATGGATAATAATCAGTAGGGGTATTAGTATGAGTCGACACTTAGAGACCCTTGAGCGGCAGAATCATAATTGAAGTAAAACGAATAGGTATTCCCCGAAAGACCCCACTGAGGACGTAATGTTCTCACCCCCACTTCGTTATGATTCCAGGCAGGAACCAGTGACACACTGCGAGGACCCAAACTTACTTTGGAACGAGGACAAACACTTCTACTGTAGCAGAAGCCCCTGAGACATCGTCAAGGAGCAACCAGTACTACCGTTCGACAAGCAAGCTGAGCAAGGATTTGTGACATGTATTGTGTAACAGTCACACGGTCTAGTCAGGTCGTTGGCGACTAAATGCGGTAAATGTAAATTATAATATTGCTCAATTGTGTATTTGTATTTTGGACCAATTGATTGTACATATATGTATGTTAGAAAATATTATGGAGATCTATTTCTTAGGATAGTAACGCTTAAGTCTGATAGGACTCTATCGCTTGTATCTGTGTATAATTCATTGACACGTATGGCTCTAAATTTGTAAACTAGTAAGGATGTGAGAAAAATTTCAAAACGGTCCGTATTTTCGAGTAAGAAATATTTTCCAAGCTAAAAGTAGGGGCTAAAAGTAACCTCAGCCAAGCAGATAACAACCCTATAATCAGTGTTACGATTAGAGCGTAAGCTGAAAATAGGGGTGTTACAGTAATCGATTAACACGGGTTAGTAATCGATTACTCACTTCAAAATTTGAATAATTTTGAATTCTTCTTGATGGTAATCGATTACACTAGCATGGTAATCGATTACTCATGCAAGAACCGAGTTAAAAGTGTTTGAAACCCTTGAAAAATGTTGCTATATGCTTTTAGGGTGTTAGGAAAA
Source organism: Nissolia schottii (assembly GCA_003254905.1). NCBI lineage: Eukaryota > Viridiplantae > Streptophyta > Magnoliopsida > Fabales > Fabaceae > Nissolia > Nissolia schottii. Next base: position 28,642 of record QANU01097455.1, read on the forward strand.
TGTTAGACTTGTTTATGATGAAAATCTTTTGAGCCAATGACCTTAATATCATAACATGTGCTAACTATTTAGACACTAAGGTAAATTCTTGAACCTTTAGTGATGAACAGTTTGACCTTTACGGTTGATTGATCATGCCTTCCCTTTTTCTGCTTTTTGTCGATGTTGTTGTCGTCATCAAAAGCAAGCCATCAATGGTTAGAGAAAGAATCTTCTTCACATTCTCCCCCTTTTTCATGATGACAAAACCATCGTTGAAAGTTGAAGTTCCGTTTACTATGCTCCCCCTGTGTTGCGGACTATCTGGCCTTTCTTGGACTTGATAAATTTTCTCCCCCTATTTAAAGCAGACCAAGTAACCAGACACACAACCTTTTTCCCCCTTTTTGACATCATCAAAAAGAAGAAAAAGCAATACAGTAAATATCCAACGCAGAGAATAACCAAACAATATAGACATACTACACAGAGTATATAACGAAACAGAAAACATGATTATATAATTATATAGCAATCCATACAACTAAAACATAAACAATAGTTAAAACTAAACATAAGTTCAACTAAAGCAAATAACTAAACTATTACAATAAACAAACCAAACTTAAAATGTCAATTCAGAAAAAACAATACAACCATCAACAGGAAAATGCAAATACTAAGATACTAGTCATGGTTCAGCGTCGCTTGAGAAGTGAATGTTGTCAAGGGAAACATCATTTTGGATGGAGGCTAGGTCTTCAACACGTTTGGCCAAGCGCTTGATATCACCGTGAAGATCGGTCTGAAGTGAGTCAATGCGGCCATCGATGTGGTCAAAGCGTGCTGCATGAGTAGCCTGCATCTGATCCAAACGATCCAGAATCATCTGAAACTGGCCATCAGAGCTGGATGAAGTCAGAGGAATCATAGGAGCAGAAGATGTGGCAGACGTAGATGGCGGAAGAGGCGGAGTAGTATCTCTGGAGTCAGCCTTGTGCTTGAACACCCTATCTACATCTTGATATATGCCCAGCTTAGGCAGAATATCGATGTTGATCTTCTGAGTTTTAACATCAACCTTCAGAACAACTTCCCCAGCAACAGACACACCATAGTTCTGAAAGATATGAGATATGCCAGGAGCATAAGGCAGAGCCCCAGCACGATCACACTGTAGGAGCATGTGCTGCTGTACCAAATATGCCCAATTTATTTTCTCCTTGGTTTTCAACCCAAACAGAATTTGCAGTTCCAAATCACTAATCTGTGCATGATTAGATATCTGGGGCAAGAGGACATAACTCAGAAAGTAATGCAGCAACCTATCACCAACAGTGAGAGGACCAACAGGCAGAATGTCCCTAGAATGTGCAGACTCCAATCTTTTATGCTTCTCCTGGAGTTGTGCCTCAGAGAAGCGACACAGACTCTAGTAGAAGGTCTTTTTATTAAAGCCTTGCCATGGACAGAGTATTTCAGCACTCAACTTCCTTCCTTCATACGGAACTCCCAGACAGTTCCCCAAGTCTTCTAAAGTCATAACAATGTCTATACCTTTGACTTGGGAGACTAGTTTATTATTCAGATACTTCAGATTACAGTAAAATGCTTTTACTAACTCAGGGTAAAAGGAACCATGCAGGGAAACAAAATCTGACAGCCCTTGAAAATTCTTAGCTGATGCAGAAATGAAAAATTTTGAAGAAAAGAATCTTTCCAAAAAGCACCTTATGATCAAAAGCTTGAAAAAAAATTAAAAAAATAAAAAAATATATGTCTTGTGTTGAATCCAACATATTGTGGGAATTTCTGTCCACAATAGTGGGAACTTCTGACCACTTAAGTGGGAAATTCTGACCGCAGTTGCAAGAAATTCTGTTTGCAAAAGGATTCAAAATAAAAACATTATCTCTTGATGTTTGATCATATGATTCTCTAATGTTTGTTATGTTAGTCCTTCGAAAAGGAGTTTGTTATTGTTTTGCAGGCCACAAGGCAACAAAAAATACCTTCCACAGCATTGTATAAAGAGAGAATCGTTCCAGACAGACAGAGAGGAATAAGAGCATGATTCTTTGGGAAAGATGAACCTCTATGTAACAGTCTGGCTACCCGCTAGCAAGATATTGTCCGCTTTGGCCTGGCCCCGAAGGATGCCTCACGGTTTTGTTCCTCCGAGCCAGGCGTGAACTCCTGGACCGCGGAAAATGCGTCTTGCTAAGGGGAGGTATCCAAGGCCTTATAAGGACCTCTTCGTTCGCCTCCCCAACCGATGTGGGACTTGGGAACCTCCCACCCTCCTTACCGGGGCTCCTGCCGCCCCCGGCAGGCACACCGGCTCGGGCCCTGGCTCTGATATCATTGTAACAGTCTGGGTACCCGCTAGCAAGATATTGTCTGCTTTGGCCTGGCCCCAAAGGGTGCCTCATGGTTTTGTTCCTCCGAGCCAGGCGTGCCTGCCGGGGGCGGCAGGAGCCCCGGTAAGGGGG
>QANU01097455.1:36333-52110 GCA_003254905.1 Nissolia schottii
CTCATCATCATAATTCATTCTTAAGTCCCTAAGGAAGGCAAAGCAAGCATAGTTGGTAAGTTTCATCCCTTGGTGAAGAACCAAGCTTCCATGGCCATAATTGCCCTAATTATGTCAAGTTTTCATTTTAGGTCAAAGAGTCCTCAAGCAAGCAAGCAAGGCTTGAATTCATCTTTTCCTAGCATTAACAAGCTCTTGAGGAAGTGGGTAACTTTAGTTCCTCACCTCTTGATGGTGGATGAGTGTTTGTTTATGTTATGTGCTTATTTGCTTATGTTTGTGATTTATGGAATATGTGATGAAATATGTTAGAATTGATGCTAGGTTTAGGAAGATAATTCTGAAGGGTCTTGTGACTTGGATTAGATGTGATTATGATGCTTGAATTATGTGTGAGACTCATGTAGGGTGCCATGGAAGAGAAGGGAAGAAAATGGAAGAGAATGGCAATTCAGTTTGCATGTCTCGAACAGGGGTCGCTAAGCGACGCATTAGGCACCGCTGAGCGAGACATGGCTTACATGGAAAGGTGAAAAGATATTTTTAAATTAAGGCGGTGGAAGAAGGCTCGAGAAAGTTTCAGTCACTGTGCGATAAGGTTGGTACCGCTGAGCGATGCAACCTTTATCGCTAAGCACCAAGGTCCAAACCGCTGAGCGAACCTCAGTTTTCGCTGAGTGGCTTGAGACTAGGGAAAACTGATGGTACCCTCTTGAGACTCATAGTATGGTATTGATGCTGTAATGATGATTGATAGTTGAATTGGATGCACGTGTATGCTGTATGTCATGGAATAGTATTGACCATGCATGTTATGTGTAATTTATGATGGAATCCGTGCTATGCCATGTATTATGAGACATTTAGTTAAAGACATGATAAGAAACTCTGAGATAAGTAATTATGCTGAAATGAACCATAGGGAAACTAGTATGCCATGCTGCAGGTACCATTAATGCTGCTGAACTAGGGCCAATGCCCAATGCTGCTGAATAAGGGCCAATGCCCAATGCTGCTGAAAATATGGCTATATGCCACATGCTGAAAAGGGCTAAATGCCCCAATACTGAAATTGGCTATATGCCACATGCTGCTGAGGCCGTGATCACGAGAGCCAAATAACAAGCCCATTTCAGTAGGTCGGATAGACATACTGAAGATGGAAGCCCGCCACAGGTGGTGTCGAGATGGCATACCTGGAGGTGTGCGGTTACCACGCCTATGCATTGTCGTACGGGGGCAAGCTTAGGTGGGGGTACAATACCAGCCCACTGTCGAGGGGTCCTTAGGGGCACACGTCAGGTGGAAGCCCACCGCAGTAAGGTCGGGACAGTGTCGGCCTATACTGAGGATGTGAGGTTATTCCGTCTACTAGTGTCAACAGTGGACATTACTATGGTGGGAATAACATCTATTCTGTTATGCTGCTGTATTCTATTACGCTGTTATATGCTGCTATGCTGTTATATTCTGTCATGCTCTTTTATTCTGTTATTCTGCTGCATTCTGTTAAACGTGTTATGCTGATGATTCTGCTGCATGTATTCTGCTGAACTCTGTTATGTCTGTATTGAGTGATTCTGTGATATTGAGTGTATTCTGCTTATATGCTGTTATTTAGTCTGATTTAAATGTATAATCTGCTATTATGCCGTACCGTCAAAGAGCACGCTCAAGACGGTTTATACGAAATGTTAATCAGCACGAGAATGTAGTAAGCAAGAATAGTTCCCATGTCACATGTTAATGCTGATAAAGCCATTCAGATAGGCCAAATAATAAATAGTAGGCTGATTAGTATGTATGTTCACTAGAGATCTCTGAGCGGCCTGAAGTCCGACATAATCTGACGTACGACTCAGGAACTAAGGTTATTTCCACTGAGAACCTACCGTTCTCATTCCCCACTGTTTTATGACTTCAGGTACCAAAGAGGATGAATCATATTTTGAGGATGCAGAAGAGCCGCCAGATGAGCCATGAGCGGCTAGGAGATAGATGGATGGTTATGTTTTGCCAAGGGCTTACTGAGTAGCATTCCAGTAGTCCTTGTGTTTTGATGCTGTAGATACTGGATTATGTATTTAACGTTTTGATTTATGTATATTTATGTATATCTTACACTCTATGACTTTGTATGGTGGACCCACTGGATGCATATTACATGTTCTATTCATCATAATGTTATCCGCCTTGCTATATTGATTTATTTCCAACGCATGGCTCTATTTTATTATTAATGTGATACAAGCAAAAGTTTAAAATGGGTCCGTATATAACTATGGACTAAGGTATTCCGACCAGGTAGACAACAACCTAGTGAGCTTTGTTTACTACGTACGGGTAAACAGTTAGCTAGGGTGTTTCAAATCGAGGCAAAGGAAAGTTTCAAAATTGGTCCCTATTTTCTTAAACAACTATTTTCGAAAGATAGCAATGGACTAAGGTATTCCGACCAGGTAGAAAACAACCTAGTGAGCATTGTTTACTACGTACGGGTAAACAGTTAGCTAGGGTGTTTCATATCGAGGCAAAGGAAAGTTTCAAAATTGGTCCCTATTTTCTTAAACAACTATTTTCGAAAGATAGCAATGGACTAAGGTATTCCGACCAGGTAGAAAACAACCTAGTGAGCATTGTTTACTACGTACGGGTAAATAGTTAGCTAGGGTGTTTCATTTAGTATCAGAGCAGTTTGGTCCAAGTGAGCGTGAGGACTAAGCTGCACTATGCTTTCGGGCATGATCACGGTGTACATTCTTTGGAGTTGTATAGTCTGAACCTGGGTACATTAACCCTTTTCAAGTTTGGCCAACCCGGAATGGTGTGAGTGTAACTACTCAGCTATGCTACCCTGAGAACTGATACACGACGACGTGCTTACTTTGAAGGTTTTTGCAGGAACAGTCAGAAAAGAGGCCCAGGCCTTGAGGGCGACAACAATTTTTCGAAGGAACGTAACCCCCGACCACCCCAAAGGCAAATGCCGCAGGTTTTTGAAATCGTCTACGAAGAAGCAGTAGCTGAGGAGAAAAGTGCAGAAACCGAGAAGAGGAAGGCATTGAGGACGAGGACGTCTCCTGCCTGAACTTGAAAGGTCAGACTTATGTCCCGAAAAAATTTCAAGGCATAACTGAGGGATGGCAAGACAGAACCAAGCCTTATTTGGAGCAGGGAGGAGTCCCGATTCCCGGGCACCACTTAACTGATGCAATTGAGAATGAGGACTCTTATCAAGAGGAACCACGAGAGTTATAACAGGGCATAGGTCATAGAGGAGAACGACGGCCATCTAAGTCAAAGACAGTGAAAGCCCTAGCCTCATGATTTGGCGACACAGTACCAACCAACCGGAAGTTACGCCGGAGGCCAACCCGAACAACCAGCCATGGTAGACGGCAAGGACAAGCCCCTGGAGGTAGGAAGACAAGCGCACAAGGAAGCGCAAACACTTAAATTCGTAAGGGAGTCATTCCTAGTAGACCCTCGAATACTTACCACAGCAATTGTCCTATTACTCTTGTTCCCCAAACTTTTCTCAACTTCATATCTTTTCTCACGAGTCGCTCCTTAGAAGGGAGTGTGAACGAACACGTAAGGAAATCAATTTTTAGCAAGCCCTCGAATGCCTACAACGGTAACTTTCCCATTCCTCCCATTTCCTTAATCTTTCTTAGCTCAGTACCCCCTTTCTCTCAATTCGCTCTTTAGAGAGAAGAGTTGGTTGTTAAAAACTTCTGTGGAAACTCTTTAGACGATCCCTGTCAGATGTACCCCAAGAATTTCTAGATTCCAAATCGTTACCACCCCGTATAGGTGCATTCGTGCCCAAGAGTCAGGAATTGGGTTGAAATGACCATAAGGCGGAGGCCACCCATATCACCAAGCTAATAAGACCCTTGTGACTCCTATTAGTAATTGGGGAAGTTCAAAAGGATAGTTAAGGATTTAAACCTCAAGCATCAGGATTCGCCATAACCAGGAACTGAGCTAAATGAAACCCCCAGCCACGCTAATCCTAGCCAGCCCCCAACATTGCAAGAAGATGACGCAAAAAGGTATGTGGGTTTTACGAAGGCCAGATCATCCTCTACATTCGATGGACTTGTGGACCCGGAGGCAGCCTATAGCTGGGTATAGGAGACAAAGCAGGTAGTTAGCAGCATCGCCGACATTGACACTCAACAAGTCGAGGTTGCAGCCAGAAGGTTGCAAGACGCAGCGGAAGAATGGTGGGACACCACCAAACCCCTGTTAGAGAATGGGGAGGTCCAAATCATCGGAAGCCGGTCCATGACGGTGGTGGTGGACAAACATTTCCCCCAAAGATTATGAGAGTAGAAGGAAGACGAGGTTCCCGGAACTGACACCAAGATAGATGACACTGGCGGAGTATAGGACGACCTTTGAGAGGCTAAGCCGTTACTCGAATACCCACCAGTTGGATTCTGCCAAGGAACGAAAAGGCGGAAATACCGAGAAGTGCATGATGAATCAGAGTACGGACCCTTTTAGAGAGTAGTAGTTTGAGGTGCAGGCGTTCGTCATTCACATAGACGTGAGCGACTATGCGATGAGGGCGGACAAGTGCCTGATTTTGGAAGGGTCAGCAAAGAATCTGACCGCAGCGAAAAGCGAGGAAAACAGAAAAGGGAGGACCGAGTAGGAAAGTGTTTCGCAGGACTAAAGGAGAGGGAGACCTTCTCCAGCCCTACGAAAAATAATTTTCGAAGTTGTGGGAAGAGACGAGAGACTTAAGTGACTAAAATGAGCGTACGAGTGTTAGAGTATATTCTGTTGGGGAAGTAAAAGGTTTGAGAGGCTAAGTTATGAAGACATATGATGGAAAAGGCTTAGTAAGCAAGTGTGGAAAAAACGAGAGAATTAAGAGAAGAGTATATAAGAAGGTATAAGGATGAGATGAGGGGTAGAAATAAAGTGAACCAGTCGTAAGGAGAAGAAGCACATGGGAAAAATTAGGGAGAACATGAATAAGGATGTAAGGGCAGTGTAAATTTAGGAGATTGAAGGAAGATGAGGAGGCTTAAGTATGAGAACAACGAATGTGATTCAGGTTTCACCTAGGGAAGTGAGGAAAGACTAGGGTATTATGATATTGGGGACATAGGAGAACTTGATAAGCTTTAGAGTGGAGATGAGTAAGGTCCAAAAGAGAGATCAAGATACAATCAGGAACAATGGGGATTAGAATAACGATAGGTAAGAGCCCTAGCCGGAGAGCGGAAGATCTGAGGATTTAGCCACTGAAATTTCGAGGACGAAATTTTTCTAAGGGGGTGGAATGTAACATCCCGTATTTTTCCCTTAGTAAAAAGGTTTGTAAAAATAAAATAAAATTCAAGTATTAATTTTAATTCTTGTAACATTAACTAAAAATAATGATTTTGCGATCTCGTGGCATCTGGTGACGTTCGGGTCGATATTAGGGTATTATTAACATTTAATTACGACTCAAAGGAGTCTGTAAAACTACACTAATGTGAAGATAAATTTGAGAATATCTCAACAAAGATTTAAATATTAATAAGAAAAATTAATAGGTCACAACGGTATGTCCGAAATATTTTTAGGACTTTCGGACATAAATAGTTAATGAGCAAACACGACCGAAAACACATAGAGAAAATAATTATATGGATGGCCAAGGGCCACAAAATCACCATGGCAGCCCTCACCACCCGAAACCACACACACCAAAGTTCCATTTGCTTCTTCTTAGTTAGGTTACCAAAAGCCATCCCAAAGCTTACCACCAAATCCATCTTTGCCTTGAGTTTATGCTTCTAAATTCAACACACAACTAAGGCAAGCAAGAGCACAAGCCATAGCTTTCCTTTTCCCTTGGTGAGAAGAATCCAAGCATCCATAACACCTAGCTTCATCTTCCTAGTTCACTTGGTTCACTTTTGGCAAGAACTCAAGCAAGCAAGCAAGGCTTGATTTCATCCTTCCTTCATCATCAAGAAGCTCTTTAGGAGGTGGGTAACTCTAGTTCTTCACCTCTTGATGGTGGATGCTTGTTATGTGATGATATGTATGTGTGTGTAAGTTTCTATGCATGTATGTCTATGTATGCTTATGTATGTTAGAAACCATGCTACGGTTAGGAAGATGATTCTGAAGGGCCCTGTGGCCTGGATTAGATAGGATTATTATGTGAGAAATATGTGTAAATTCAAGCAAGGTTCCATGGGAGCAATAGTGGAAAGAATGGAGAAATGGCGCATTCGATTTTCAGTTTTCGCCCAGGCACCGCTGAGCGATACTATGGCATCGCTAAGCGATTCGCACTCATATCGCTGAGCGGCTGGTGGTTATCTCTGAGCGATCTGAGGCTCGAGATAAGGTCGGCGAGATATTTTTAAAAGATAAGGCGGCAAGGATTGTTGAACACGTAGTACATCGCTGAGCGATGGGACTATTACCGCCGAGCGATAAGACTTTTATCGCTGAGCGGTAAGGCCTGTAGTTTCCGCTGAGCGGTTTGAGACCAGAATGCTGTATAGAACCCCTCTTGAGCTACATAATCTGATACTTAATGTTATAACTATGATTGATCGTTGAAAATATGCAGTACATGCCGTATGTGAGTATGTGAATAATATGCCCTGAATCTATGAATTTCATGAAGTCTGTGATATAATGTGTAGCATTTCATTCATTCATGCTAAGCCAAGTTGAAGGATTAGAAATAACTATGAGATAATTAAAGAATATGAAAAGAACAGTAGGAACAAGTCATATCATGCTGCAGGTATAGAAAAACAGGAGATGCTGACATACTGCTGAAAAGGCCGTGATCACGTGATGCCAATTATGATCCCACTTCAGGAGGTCAAAGAAGCATCCTGAATGTGGAAGCCCGCCACAGGTGGTGTCGATATGGCATACCTAGAGGTGTGCGGTTACCACGCCTTTGCATTGTCGAAACGGGGCAAGCTAAGGTGGAGGTACAATATCTGCCCACTGTCGAGGGGTCCCGAAGTGGCACACGGCAGGTGGAAGCCCACCGCAGGAAGGTCAAAAAAGGGCCTACACTGAGGGTGCGAGGTTATTCCATCATAGTATTGTCAAAAGAGGACACTATTATGGTGGGAATAACATATATTCCAAAAGCAGGTTTATTCTGTTATGCATATGTTCATTCTGTTAGGCATGTGTATCCAGCATGTTCATTCTGATGATTCTGTATGTTCATTCTGATGATTCTGTTATGTTCATTCTGATGACTCTGTTATGCATATTCTGATGATTCTGTTATGCATGAGTATAGGTGCTGTATGATTCTGCATTCTGTTATGTGTGAGTAGATGTAATGTATGATTCTGCTGTTATGTCATTACCGTCAAGAGAATGCTCGAGACGGCTATGTATGTACACGAAATGTTAATCAGCACGAGAACGTAGTAAGCAAGAGTAGTTCCCCTATCACTTAGTAATGTAGATAAAGCCGTTCAGAACTTAGGCCAGATAATAATCAGTAGGATATTTAGTATGCATGTTCACTTAGAGATCTCTGAGCGGCCTGAAGTCNCTAAAGTCCGACCTAATGAACTGCAAGATACAGGTACTAGAGTTATTTCCACTGAGAACCTACCGTTCTCACCCCCACTACCCTATGACTTCAGGAACAGGTGATGACTCATACTACGAGGAGGATGCCGAATCGGCCAAGGAGCTATGAGGCGGTCAGAACTAGACAGGGACACCAGAGACAGCAATAGTTATTACTCTATTAGGGGTAAACTGGGAGATGCTACAGTTATCCCTTGTATGTTAATGTTATGTATGGTATGTATTGAACATGTTACTTGTATATTATTTATTATAATAACTACATGACTATTCTGATCGACCAGATGGGTGTATACTGTATGCTTTCGTATGATTAGACAGTTATTGCTAAGCCTAAGGGCTTTACCGCTTGCTATATATTTGTTCTTTCTGACGCATGGCGCTAATTTATTAATTAATCGAGGCAAAGGAAAGTTTCAAAATTGGTCCCTATTTTCTTAAACAACTATTTTCGAAAGATAGCAATGGACTAAGGTATTCCGACCAGGTAGAAAACAACCTAGTGAGCATTGTTTACTACGTACGGGTAAACAGTTAGCTAGGGTGTTTCAGGACACGACAAAGCACCGCTTAGCGGTGGTACCTATAACGCTGAGCCGGGGTACATTGGTAGCCACTTGTGCCGGCGCATTAAATGCACCAGATGGAATCAACCTGGATTGCGGCGCCACCCTAATACGTCGGCGCCGCCCCTGCAAAAGCTGCCGGAGCATTTATTAAGCTGCGTGAAGAGACAAGCCGCTCAGCGATAAACCTAAGTCGCTCAGCTATGAAGACCAAATCGCTCAGCTGTGGCACCCAAACCGCTGAGCGATGGCCATCAGATTTTGCCTATAAATAGAGGAGGTTGTGCCACTTTGAAGGGGATATCCCATACCTCCCATTTCTCTTCCAAATTTCATTCTTTTACATTTTCACTTGTAATTCTTAGTTCAGGTTAGTTTAGCAACAAAGAGGAGGTTAGTGAAGGAGCCGGGAGATCGAAGAAGCTCGGCGAAGCCGCTAGGCCTCCGAGATACTCTTGTAAGATGGATTTCTAATCCTCTTGTTGTTGGGTTATTGATAAATATTGTAGCATGATTGTATCCATATACTTTTTGCATATGAGTTATTCAGTTTCTATTGATTAGCTTTAATGACTTTATTCTTAATGCTAGCTTATGTTTAGTGTTCTGATTATTGATTTGGGACTTACTTGTATGCACGAAAGTGATAATAATTAAGTCGTAACTGAGTCAAGATCAACATCACTATGCTTAACTAGATTTTAGGCTTGAAAGTTGTGAACGGAAGTTACAATCATTAGAGTCAGATCTAAATCATGTCATCTAATTCTTGTTGCCGTAACTAGAGTGAGGATTAGCCGTTTTAACATCTGGAATAATGCTGGCGTACTTTGTTAGGCTTGTGTGCGAGAGTGATAGTTTAACAAAGGAAACCTGTGATCTTTTCATGTGCGAAAGCAATGACAAGTTAAGAACTGGTGGCGGGCAGTCAATGAAATGATAATTCTGTGTAATAAGTAATGGATGCATGAAACTATGATATGATTCAATTCCCAACAAGCTCTGGATCTACCTCTGATTTGTTGCATCTTTATTTTCATGTCATTTATTTTTAGTTTATTTAAATACCAAATCAAATTATCAAACCTTCACTTCATTATTTAATTAAACGAATTCAAGAATTGTATTTTTGCAACTCTCTGTGGATTCGACTATACCCGACTATACTGCAATTGGATTCCTCGTCAATCTGAAAGCCGTAAAGTAGGATATATATTTAATTTGAACGATAAGAAGTACGATTAGGCTTTCTACGAAATTGGCACAATTGTGACAAAACCAAAGCTGTGTCGAGATTAGAGAAAGTGCTATCAAGCTTTCATCAAACAACCAAGAAATTTCTCATGTTGGGCTCAAATGGGGTATCAAAGGATGTTCCTAATTATGGTAGGCTTTATTTGGCCAAGTGGGTTAAATTCTAATGAACAGAATGCCTTGATCATTTCCTATTATTTCCATACAATTATCAAAATTAGAGACTCAAAAAAATTCAATTGTGCAAAAATAATGGTGATTCTCTCTGTCTCACTTTAGTGTTTAGGCTCACTCCCTCACTTGGTTTAGGTTTAAATTCCTTGATTTCAAAACACCTTCAATGTTATGCTCATGCAAACAAGTAAAAATGCCTCTTAACATGTTCATGGTATCTATATATGTATTCACAAAGGTCTATTATGGTTTCTAAAACAATTCAATTCATGTTGTTGTATGTGTTCATGCATCAAATCCCAAGTAAAATAAACTACTACTCAGTATTGTTTTTAAACAAACAAGTCTTTAAGCACACATTAATCTAATTAAAGAAAATTAAGGTGCTAGAAAATTAGAAATGCTCCCTGTTTATGGTGAACGTTTCCTTGAGCTTGAGGACATAAAGGCTCATCTTCTCCAAAGAATCATGCTCTTCATCCTCTCTGTCTGTCCTAAATTGATTCTCCTTTTATATAACTCTTCGGAAGGCTTTCTTGTTGTTTTGTGGCCTGCAAAACAATTAGAAATTCCTCTCCCAAGGACTAACATAACAAGCATTATATAAATCATATGATCACACTCAAAGGATAATGTTTCACTTTGAATCCTTTGCAGACAGAATTTTGTGCAACTGCGGATAGAATTTCCCGCTATTGTGGATAGAATTTCCCACAATGTTTTATGGATTCAAAATAAAACATGTTCCTTGTTTTTTTATCATAAGGTGCTTTTAAAAAGATTTCCTTTCTTAGCAATTTTTCAATTCTAAATCGGCCAGGAATCTTATTTTCAGATTAATTTATGTCGCACCATTTCTGTTGACGATCGTGGAAGGCTTAAAATCAGTTTTTAGGTTTAAAATCAAAGTGCTTCAAGTTTAGCGTTGGTGAAAAAGATTAGCACTTTCAAATTTCAAACCCGATTACATGATTTATATAAAACCTTCAATTCTTGATTTATTTGAAAACAGAATGCTAATCTCGATGTCAGATCGCTGACCGATTCGCGGATTCCGCTGAGCGGTCTCTTGAATCTGACTTGGTGAGTATTCGAGTTTTAGCATTCTTTTTCACCATATTTCATAAGAACTTATATTCTAACGCCTTAAAATTAATTAACCTTAAAATTTATAAACTACTAAAATGAAAAACTCACAAACACTGGGTTGCCTCCTAGGAAGCGCTTATTTTACGTCGTTAGCTCGACGCCTTTTTCTTTTTAGCTCCCTTCTTCATCATCAGACCTCCTTCCACGACAAGAGTCTTTTGGATTGAGTTCCGTGTTGGCCGTGATTCTTCCTTTTCTCATCTTTGCCATATCATTTGCCAACTGCTCTAATTGTATCTCCAAACTTTTGATGGTGGTTTCATTATTCTTTTGATTCAACATGGTTTGCTGCATGAATTGATTCAATGTTTTCTCCAGTTTGGAATTCTGATACATTGGCTGTTGGTTCTGAAATGGTCTAGGTGGTTGGTACGGCTGTTGAGGAACTTTGTTATATGACGGTCCCGCTTCTTGCCTCCATGGCTGTTGAAATTGTTGATTCGACCCTCTTTGATAGGGCTTCGACTGGTTGTCAAGGAAATTGACCTCTGCTTCCCTGAATTGACAATGAATAGACGGGTGATCACCTGAACAAATATCACATTGGAATACCTACTGCCTCTTTGCATCACGAGCTTCTCTGAGTTGTTTCAGCAGCTCAGTTAAGGCCTTCTTCACCTCGTCAATTTGTTGTTGGAGTTGCTTGTTTTGAGCAAGAATTGCATCGTTTGTTCCCAATTCAAGCATTCCTCCTCATTTGGGTCCTCTGTGGTACTGGCCTTGTTGATCCGTCAAGGCCATGGCTTCTTCAGGTGTTTTGGACATTATTTGTCCACTGTAACATCGCGATTTTTCCCCTTACGAAGATTTCGCATGATAAATAAATAAGAAGAAATTAATAAGATTGAAAAAATTTAATCATTAACTTTAACCTTTAAAATATTAGCTAAAAATGGTAATTGGGCGATTTCGCGGACTCTTGTGAAGTCCGAATCGATTCCCGGTTAATATTAAAATTTAATTACGACTCAAGGGAGTCCGTAAAATACACTAATATGAAAATAAATTCAAGTATGCCCAAATAAAATTAAAATACTAATAAGAAAAAAATTAATAGATCATAACGGTATGTCCGACCTATTTTTAGGGCATCCGAATACTAACAATTAGGGACAAAAACGCGATCAAACATGATCAAAATTGATCAAGAGGCCATGGCTATTAACCAAGCCACGTTGGGCCTATTGCCACCGTCAGCCTAGAAAGAAAAAAAAATGAAAATTGAAGAGAAAGTATAGATATTTTTAATGAATAGTAAGTATAATAATATAATAATAGTAATTATATAAGATATATATGTATGTATATGGCGGTGGGGAGGCTCTATATATACCCCCACCTGACGCCCTTTTTCATTATTTTTCCTGAAGCTATTAGCTTCGTTTCTTTATTTCTTTGTTCTTCGTTCTTTTTCTTTCTTGCTTTGCTACTCCGTTCATGCACTGCTGTGATGCTGTCGGACGCTGGAAAAATAGCGGGACCATCATGGAAGTGCTCAGAGAATTTTTCTCTTCACTTCTACCGTTTCCAAACTGGATTTGGAGGTGGGTAATCCTGACTTATTCATCTCCTTGATGAATTTTATGTGTTATATGTATGATATGTGAAAAACCAACTTAGTAGATTTTATGCCAAAAATATGTTTATTATGATGCTTGGACGATTTGTCATAATTTTAAGGTTAGAAAAATATAACTATATTTGTGGGTATTCCGACTACTACTGTCTATGTGGTTTATTATAATGTTTTCTGTATGTTTATGTGAGAATATAACGTAGTAGATTTTATATGAAAAATATGTTTGCTATGAGGAACAGATGATTTTAGCATTTTTGAGATTAGAAAAATATAACTATATTTATGTTATTTTATGTGCTTATATTCGTTAAACTAATTTCGAAAATATTATGTGAAAATATAAAGGTTAAACTGTGACAATGATTTTGAATAGTTCTGGGGTTAGGAAAATATAACTGTTGATGTATGATGTGATTAGGTATAACTGTTGATGTATGATGTGATTATGTGATTATGTGTTTTGGTAAAGCATGCATCATGAGGATAGATCACTAGAGGGTTGTTGTTTAAGGAATGAAAGGTAATGAATGAAAGATCGTAATGGAATGTAGGAAGAAGAGTATGATGGAAAAGATAAATGTGCATATGATCAATGTTATGAATGAATGATGATGTAAAAAAGGTAAATGATGCTACGGTCCACTTCTGGCTTAGCCCAAAGGAAGGCGGCCCCTCGCTACCCGGTAAGGGGGTGGAGTCATGTGTCCTCGAGGAACAGGCAGAAAAGGGAGGTCGTACACCGCCATGCAGGTCGACGGGCCCGGGGTGTACGTGGGAGTGTGACACAGGCCAAGGGATGATGTTAAGTTTCATGCATGAATGGCATTGTGAACAATAGTATGCTCGAAGGGAATGCATGCATTGTTCCTCGTCACCATGCTCGAAGGGAACGCATGGGACATGAAACACCCCTAGCTAATTGTTTACCCGTACGTAGTAAACAATGCTTACTAGGTTGTTTTCTTCTTTGGTTGGGGTTACTTTTAGCCCCTACTTTTAGGTTGAAAAATATTTCTTACTGGAAAATATGGACCAATTTGGAAATTATTCTATTATCGTATCAGTTCGCAAATTAGGAGCCGTGTGTGATCAAGGAAACATATATATATAGATACAAGGGCTAAAGAACCTGCCAGTTGAGGTAGTGACAAGTTGGAGAAATAAATATACATATAAGCACAATTCAAGGTCCAACATATAATTACACATTGCTTATTAATAAATAATGATACAAACACTTAACAATAGTCATAGATCCTAGTACAAAATATCTATCAACCTATTGCTGACGTCTTCATTTGGCTTCGACCGGTAACCACCCTGCTGCGGTCGTTCGTCGATCCCTTCACTTTGCATACCTGGACCCATAAGGAGTGGGGGTGAGAACGGTAGGTTCTCAGTGGGAGTTCCTCGCGTCATCTATCGTTCATTACTCCGTTATCTTCCAGGCCACCAGGAATACCTCTAAGTGTCATGCATACTAATACCCCTACTGATTATTGTCTTTGCCTAAATCCTGAATGGCTTTATCTACTTTACTAGGTGATTGGATACTAATCTTGTCATTACTTAGGCTTCGTGCTCATTAACATGTCGTTACTGCTAAAGACATAATAGTCGTCTTGGGACGCTCCCTTGACGATACATAATGCATAAACATATATAAATACATACATACTTGCATACATACTGGCATACATACATACATACATTCATGCCTTTGCTCATACATATAAATACATAGTGCATGGGGGAACTTTGGGGATCTCTTACGCATACCGGCTTACCCGGGTTAGCGTCCTTCTTCTTGTAGTCCTTCCACCCATGTAACCGTGGCCTTCGGTTACAACCTCCTTCTATTCCCTATGATGATGACCTGGCAGCGCTTGAACCGGAGTGGTAGCTAACCACGTTAAGCTCATAGGAGGAAATTCATCATCATGCTAGGTACCACCACCCCCCTTACCGGGATGGCGAGGGACCGACCCTTTGGCGCGACCGGGCGTGGACTCGTTTCTCTTTACTTTAATCTTAGTTCTTTGTTTTGGCGTCCCCCGTTTCTTTATTACAGGACTGTTCCTGTTCTCTTTCTTTCAGGCATTTGCCTGTTCTCTTTCTTTCAGGCCTTTGCCTGTTCTCTTTCGTTCATATTCAGGTTTCTCTACCTGCGTTGCTCATGACCAATCCATCTTGCTGAATTGGTGAGGGGCGTGTCTGTAAGACTTTGCCAAGAGAATAGGGATTTCCTAATCATATAAATAGACTCCTTAACTATGGTCTACCATACCAACTGGGGTCGAGGCCTTCCTAACCTTCTTTATTTCCTAAGGTTCGATTATGATCTTCGTTAGATTTTAACGTGAACTTCTAATTATCTAAGGTCGACCTAACTCCTACGACGGCCTTTCCTCATGATGCATGCTCAAATTTCATAAAGGCATACATAACTATGTATGTTGGATCCCATAGAACCTTTAAAATCATAAGTTTTCAATAGGCATTCGAATGACTGGAGCTCTAGCATTCGATTGATTCTTTCATTCGAATCCCATGAAGATGCAATCGATTGAAATCCTGCTCAGGCTTTCATTCGATTGAAAGCTCATGCATTCGACTGAAATCCCTTGGGAATTCATTCGAATCCCACAGTAAAAAATCGCCCCGAGAGTGAATTCTCCAGGGGTTTGCTCTGCGTAACATTTTCGTCTCCACAGTGATCCACTCAGTACAGTTATGGTTTCCAAACATCAAAATCATCAAAATCTAACATCCTTAACTCATTTTCTATCATTTGTACAAAATAGTTTTTCATTCACATACACAGAAATGCATATAATTAATCATCAAATAAACCACATAGACAGTGGGCTTAGAGTTACCTACCTCGAAACGAGTTTCTGAACCAGTAGAAATGAAGAAAAAAATATCCCCTTCGCGTGGGTGTACTCATCCTATTTTTCCGGAGTCCGATAGCGCTTCCGCGATGTGCACGAATTTAAACAAATGAAAGAAAGAAAACGTAGCAGCTAAGGANCTTCACGTGGGTGTACTCATCCTATTTTTTCGGAGTCCGATAGCGCTTCTGCGATGTGCACGAATTTAAACAAATGAAAGAAAGAAAACGTAGCAGCTAAGGAAGCAATTTGCTTCTGAAAGAAAATGAAGCATAAATGCTTCAGAGGTTGCCTTTTATAGGCAAAGTCAAAAGCAACACTGTGCTTGATCTTTTTGTTTTATATTTATTATTATATTACATATTATATATTATTATATTATATATTATATTATATTATAATAATCGTATATATATACGTTCGTAACAGCAGGCCATTCGGCCACTGTTACGTTAGGGAACTGTAGATCGAAGCAGGAGCAAAGTGAATATGATCACGTTAGGGCGATAAATGTTTTGTATTATGTTTCTATGCCTTTTGTACATGTTGTGTAAATATTTATTAC
>QANU01097513.1:0-39187 GCA_003254905.1 Nissolia schottii
TTTATTTTGGTATTCTAACTGCCTAATGTTTGTATGTTTGATGTAGTAATCCTTTAACGCTCTGTCAATCCTATTAATGGGGCTTTGTAATAAAATATGTACTTTAAGCTTCTAACTACGTTGATGACATAACTTTTCATCTAAACTTATATGATTATTTTAAATTTACATACTTTAGAAACTAATATTCAATTTTATATCAAACCAGAGAGTTAATTAGTCTAATGAGTACTACAAATCTGCATTTTCTGATATAATCAATGATCTTGCGAGTCTCTAGCCAAAGATAATTAAGTTATTTAGTACTTCAATAATGTTATGTTAATAGCATCATTATTTTAAGAAACCAAATGGATACAGGGTAGATGTAAGGACCACTGTACATGATTGATATTTGATAGAACTTTTAAGAAACCAATTGTACATATGATTTTAAAGCTCACATAATGCAACAAAGTTATCTTGGAAAAGTTTTGGTATTGTGACACCGTATCAGCAACTCAGCAAAGATATACAAAATCATTTGGTAGTACATATTAGATACAATTCAGCATGTATAGCACTATAAAAAATTGTTAGTGTTTGACCTAAATTTATGTTTATATTACATACTATATATATATATATTTATATATTATCTAATCTTATAGAATGTTTGACAATTTGTGTTATAGGATATATGTGATGTAAAAATAAGATTTATTAATAAGTTCTGTTTACTTTTAAAGAATGTAGGAGAAATCCCTCTTAGTGTCATACAAAAATATGGGAGAAGATATCGGGATGTTGTCTATGGCATAGATGACAAGGACAATTACTTTTCGTTTAGGATAAGACCATGTTCAACATTGGCTATTATAGATGAAGGGTTTCAGGATATAATAGAATTCTACCAACTTAGAGAGAACTATGTAATAGAGCTATATTCCCTCTCATGACCAATATCCTATTGTTCAACAAGGAGAAGATCCACCCATTGCTAAATTTCAGTTAATATGGTTTGACTTAAGGAGGTTTTGCACAATTTAATCAACTTATAAATAAAACTTATTTATATTATGGATTATTAAATGCAGGGAGATCCCTGACGCAAGATCTAAAAATAGGTAATGTCATCAAGGTTAATTTTTTTTATTGACTGTGATACTTTATCAATAAATGTTGCTAAATATATAGATGTGATTTAAGAAAATAATATTAATGGTTTTTTTTATTCAATTCATTGCAGGCTTGCGAGTGTGAGAATGTTTAACATAACGATGTTTTGCTACAATGAACATGGCAAGTCATTTTGGTAGAATATTAGAAAATGCATGAATTGTGGTTACCTATAACTTTTGTATATATAACTTATGTTTATCTATCAAGTATTGTAATAGTAAGTTTGCACATTAATACTTCAATATATAAGCTTCATTAGACAATATAGTTGTCATTTTAAACATGTTGCGATCTATTCATTGTTGATAACAAATATTTTATTTTACTATTATTATGATTATTACCAAGTATTACAATACGCTATATCTTCAACTATTAACATGTTTTATATACCCGCCGCGCATCGCGCGGGTATAGTATCTAGTATAGGATATATAGCAGCCAGAATGAAAGGGGTTTATCTTATTTTTCACGTGTGCTAATTTAGGTTAAGAGTTGGACTTGCTAGGTTAAGTAACTACGGGGAATAGAAAGGTTGAGTGGATTAAGAGGGTTACAAGGCCTACCTAGGCATGATGAATCAATTTGATTTTTAAATAATACAAATTAAAATTTTATAATCTTCCTGAACCATTCCAATTTTCATGCAAGTGTTTCTCCTTAACAAGGGAATTTTTCATATTTACAAAGTACTTTTTTTATTATAAAAGAAGTGTTTTATTTTTTAAAAAAAGCCAGTCTAAACAAACCTTGTTATTTTTAAAGAAGTGCTTTTTGTTTAGAAGAAAATCCAAACATACCAAAACTCATTTGAATTTTTTGCTCGTTGGATTGGAGTTATGAAATGGATACGATAAAACTTTTTTTTACTTTCTTCTGTTTCCAGCTTATATCCCTTGATGTAGGGGCGCTGGTTGCCGGAACAGAATATCGAGGAACATTCGAAGAAAGGTTAAAATCGACTCTTAAAGAAGTAATCCAATCCAATGGCCGGATTATGCTTTTCATCGATGAAATTCATATCATTGTTGGGGCAGGTATCTTGCTTTTTTATACTACCATTTGATCAAATTTTGTCAAACAAAATAAAATGTTTGTTGGTTTTACTTTAAAAGTAATGCATGTAATAGGATTTGTAACACCCTAGCTAACTGCATACCCTCGAGTAGTACGCAATGCTCACTAGGTTGTTAATCACTTGGTGGGAATACTTATAGTCCCTTATTACTTTTTTGAAAATACTTGATTGAGAAAAATATGGACCAATTTAAAACTTTGTTACTGAGTGCTTATTTACAAAATATGAGCCATGTGTGAATCACAGTATATAAGACAAACGATAGGACTTACGAATATTCATTATCCTTAGTCTAGGCAGTTACATAATCAATACATGGTCCGTCACAAATGAGTACAACAAGTCACATAATATTATAATAAAGTACATATACATGTCATAATCATCCATATACATAATAAAAGTTCATCTATCGTATAACCAGCTAAGCATGTCTTCACAGCCTTGAAGATCTGTCCGTCCGTCATCGGTAGCTTGTCCTCTGTTCCTTTCTGATCCTCTTAGTGCTTCTCATAGCTCACGTCTGCCCCTGGAAGCATAAGTGAGTGGGGGTGAGAACATTCGTCCTCAGTGGGTTACCTTGGCGTCGGGGGATCTTTTTAACTCACTTATCAACCAGGCCGCTCAGGTGTTTCTAAGTGAACATACATACTAACATCCTACTGATTATTATCTGGCCTAAAGTCCTGAACGGCTTTATCTACTTTACTAGGTGACTGGGGAACTAGTCTTTCTTAACTAAGTTCTCGTGCTTGTTAACTTTTCTTGCGTACATACATAGCCGTCTCGAGCGTTCTCTTGACGGTATTTACATCATACATATGCTCATATACATCATCATATACTTATATATTACATACTCATACATCATCATATACTCATTCATTATACATCTTATGCATGAGGGAAACTTGGGGTCTCTTACGCATACCGGCTCACCCGGGTTAGCGTCCTTCTTCTCATTCTTTATCATCTTTGTTATCTCGAGTCCTTCCACTCTTGTAACCGTGGCCTTCCGGTTACAACCTGCTTCTAACTCCCTATTGATGACGACCAGGCAGCGCTCTAACCTGGGTGGTTGCGATCCACCAATGCAACTAGGGTCATTATCGCACATCAATAGAGATAACCATCCACCTAGTGGGATGGCGAGGGGCTGGCCCTTGCGACGCAACCAAGCGTGGACTCACTTATCATCATCATTACATTATCATCATAGCTTAGATGTGACGTCACCCTTATAACATTCATTCATCTTTCTTTTGCTTTCTTTCTTTCTTTTCATTAACATCATTAACCAATCCACCTTTTTGGACTGGTGAGGGGCTTGTCCGTAGACGTGCCAAGAGAAGGGATTCCTATCATGTAACTACATACCGACTGTTAAGGCACACCAGACCCTTTTGTCTGGAATCCTTCTTCAGATATCATGGTTCCTTAGGGTTCAATTATGCTCTTTTTATAACATTAGGTGATGACCTCTAGTTATCTACGGTCGTCCTAAGTCCTGATGACGACCGAGTCCTTGTGATGCATGGTAATATAACACATAATTTCACAACCATTCTCATCATGTACCATACCCAAAGTAACAATATAGAATTAGTAGTTAGCCATAGCATCATACTCGACTACAAGCTATACTAAATAAAATTTAAACGTTTGTTATCTTATATACTCTTATTTTAAATTAATTTAGCCTATATAATACACAATTGAACATCATATCTCGTCTTAATAGATTTAATAGAATATATACATAGGACTAATAGAAACAATCATATAATATTATACATAAAGAATTAGCCTTAAATAAGCATATAAGTTAATTTTACTGATCCTTGAAAACAACATCAATTAGTCTAAAAACATACATAAGCAACAATAGCAACTCTAACAAATAGCAAGTATTACTAATCATCAAGTACGTAATATTTAAGAATACAAACTCAACCAGAGGAAGTAAAACAAGTATATTACAAAACATATACATTGTTATGTGTAAATTGCTGGTGCAGCAACCAGAAACACGTAATAAGCACATAAAAAGGTAATAAAACACATAAAAGCACGTCACATAGAAAAAGCTATCATAAATCATTATTTTATTACTAACCATAGAATTCAATAGTTATTGGCTTCCACTGATGGTAGGTTAATTAACATTTTAATAATTATCTTCTTTACTACTTTCCCTGTGCACACTCTACGCTCATTGTTCTCACATATTTACAGCGTTAAAGACCTCATGTCCTCCGGTGCTTATTTAGGCTTTCTACATAGTTCTAATTAGTACAGTTATATTTTTCTAACATCAAAATTATGACAAATCGTCCAAGCATTATAATAAACATATTTTTGGCATAAAATCTACTAAGTTGGTTTTTCACATATCATACATATAACACATAAAATTCATCAAGGAGATGAATAAAGCAGGATTACCCACAAATATAGTTATAATTTTCTAACCTCAAAAATGCCTAAAATCATCTATGCCGCATAGTAAACATATTTTTCACATAAAATCTATTAAATCAGTTTCTCAGATATAAGCACATAAAGCAACATAAATATCCACATAGACAGTGGGTTTAGGATTACCCACTTCCTAAGCATTTTCTGAATCGGCAGAAATGAAGAGAAAAATATCCTCTTTGCGTTGATGTGCTCCTCCTATTTTTCTGAGTCCGGCAGCATAACCGCAGTGTGCACAACCAGAACCGAAACTTATGAAAACTGAAGAAATTTGGGAGATGGATTTGGAGATAATGAAGTCTCGGAAGGTTGGCTATTTGTAGCCAAAGTTTTGGCCTTAAAAAGAAAGGAAAAAAAAGAAAAAATAAAAAGGAATAAGGTGGCATTGAATGCACCGAATACATTTAGTCTTGGTTGGGTTAAATGCTTCAGAAGCATTTGATTTTCTTTCCCTTAGACCATTGACCACGTTGGTTAAGTGGTTAAAATTTGGTTTTGAAATTTTTTGATCATGTTTGATCGCGTTTGCTCGTGTACGAATATCCTAAAAATATTCCGAGCACATAGCCGTGATCTACTAATTTTCCTGATCATAGTGGTATGTCAGGTTAAAGTATTAGTGAATATTTCTCTGTGAGAGTATATTTTACAGATACCTTTGGGACCTAACGGGATCTCCGATTTGGCCAAAAATTGGCACGGACCTTGCCACATCTCGCAAGACCATGAAACAATTATTTCGAATGGAGTTTGAAAGAGATATGTCTTATAAATAATTTTTCCAGTCCAAATAATCGTCCTTAATGTACTTTTAATTAAGCAAAATTAGGATTTGAGCAAAATCTTCATAAGGGAAAAATTCGGGATGTTACATGATTTAGTTGGATGCACGTCTTAACAAAATTTAGTTTTTTATCATGTTAGTTTACAACTACCTACTAAATTCAATCTCACAATTCATTCTATCATCATTTTCAAATTTTAATAACAGTTTCAACTTTTCTCTGAAACTTCTCTCACATCTCTCTCTGAAACTCTTGCTCTGTACTTCATTGATACTCATCTTATTAATATTTAAAAATAAAATATGTGACTTGGCAAGCTAGCTGGTTATTATAATATCTTTAGCCTTTTTTCTTTTTTCTAAGTAATATTGAATAAGTGAGCAGGAATGGACTGAGGCCACCGTATAATTACTCTAATTGAGTATGATTGCAAGTGTAATATAACAACGTATCATGTACTTGAATTAGGTGCTACATCAAAGGGTGCAATGGATGCTGCTAATATCTTAAAGCCTATGCTCAGTGGTGGACAGCTGCAATGCATAGGCGCGACAACATTGGACGAGTATCGAAAGTACATAGAAAAAGACGCAGCGCTGGAGCGTCGGTTCCAGCAGGTTTATGTGGACCCACCAACTGTAAAAGACACCATTGTAATGCTAGAGGGAGCATCACGGAGTTCGCATTTCTAACCATGCACTTCAGGAAGCTGCAATTATGTCAGATCGATACATACCTGCAAGATTTTTGCCTGACAAAGGTAACAATAATTGTTACTTTTAAGATAACATTTAGGTCAAATTCTTTAATTAGGTATTGACAGCATATTGTATTTTTTTAATGATGTTCATGAGTGCAAGCTACTTGGAAATTGCAGCGATTGATCTGGTTGATGAAGCTGCTGCTAAACTGAAGATGGAAATGACTTCTAAACCTGCTGATCTCGATAAGATCGACAAGGAAATCTTGAAAAAAGAGATGGAGAAACTCTCTCTTGAGAATGAGAATAATGGCAGGGATTCTACACAGAGGCCAGAAAGGTTGGTAGTTCTTGATAGAGAGATCTTTGACCTTAAACTAAGGCAGGAGAAGTTGACCAATCAGTGGAATGATGAGAAGTCTGCAATGACACAAATGCATACCATACAAAAATTGGTGAGTAATTACGCATGTTTTCTTGGTACCCAAAATCTTACTATATATCAGTGATAATATATAATTATTTTATTTCACCATCAATTTTTGGGTACACTTTGAATGCAGATAGATGACATGAATCTCAAGATTCAAGAGGCTGAGCGTGGATATGATCTCGCCTATGCAGCCGAGCTAAAGCGCACTAGGCAATCCTTGCAACAAGACCTTGAGAATCTAAAGGAGTTAAGCACAAGAAGAGATCGAAACTCTAGTCTGCTGAGGCAGGAAGTCGCAGGAGAGGACATTGCCGAAATTGTAAGCAACTGGACCGGTATTCCCGTCACCAAACTCAAACAACCTGATGACTACAAGTTGGTCGTCGAATCAGAGAGCGAGCTCCACAAGCGGGTCGTCGGACAAGACCACGCCGTAAAGGCAGTGGCCAGTGCCATCCAACGGTTGAGAGCCGGTCTCGCCGATCCCCTCCGCCCGATCGCCAGCTTCGTCTTTCTAGGCCCCACAGGGGTCGGAAAGACAGAGCTGGCGAAAACCGTTGCGTCTTACCTTTTTCACAGGGAGGACGCGCTCGTGCGCATCGACATGAGCGAGTACACGGAGCCCCACTCGTTGTCGAGGCTGATTGGCGCTCCGCCTGGGTACGTGGGCCACGACGATCAGGCCGGGCAGCTGACCGAGCCCGTTCGCCGCAGGCCCTATTCTGTCGTTTTGCTCGATGAGATCGAGAAGGCGCACCCGAACGCTTTGAATGTGCTCCTTTCGATCTTGTATGATGGGAGAGTAACTGACTCCAGTAACCGCACCGTGAATTTCACCAACACGGTTATCATCATGACCTCAAATGTTGGATCTGACAAGATTCTAGAGCTGGATGCAGCTGGGTTAGATTATGAAGAGCTGAAGAAGCTAGTGCTGGAGGAAGTTGCGCGCTCCTCCAACTTCTCGCCTGAGTTCATGAACCGTGTTGATNGAGCCCGTTCGCCGCAGGCCCTATTCTGTCGTTTTGCTCGATGAGATCGAGAAGGCGCACACGAACGCTTTGAATGTGCTCCTTTCGATCTTGGATGATGGGAGAGTAACTGACTCGAGTAACCGCACCGTGAATTTCACCAACACGGTTATAATCATGACCTCAAATGTTGGATCTGACAAGATTCTAGAGCTGGATGCAGCTGGGTTAGATTATGAAGAGCTGAAGAAGCTAGTGCTGGAGGAAGTTGCGCGCTCCTCCAACTTCTCGCCTGAGTTCATGAACCGTGTTGATCAATGTATCGTGTTTCGGAGTCTCACCGGTCCCCAAATAACTGAAATTGTCAAGTTAGAGGTAATTCCACTTCTTACTTACTACTTTCTTAATAATGAGAAATATTACTATGACAACTCAATTTGATATTCACATTTATAAAAGTGTGAGGTCTATCATGGATGTGACATTTCCATGAATGTAGTTGTTTAAAATAACATGTGTTCCTTTGTTTTAAAAGTATAAAAATTACCTTAAAATTTGTTCTCAAAAATGTTTATTATATTCTTTTTTATTAGATATACAAAAATTAGTTGAAGAATTATTTTAAGACAAAGACAATTTAATGTTTTCGTTTATTATGTTTTCGTTTATTTCTTTAAATATGTTTTTGTCCCCACTATCTTCATATTTTCTATTTGGCGACACTTACTAAACATTACCTAAGAGTTGTTAAATTAAGTTGTCATGATAACATGATTCAACAGTACTAATCAATCGCAATTAAAAAAAAGATAAAATGCAATTTTGCTCATGATTTAGAGTGGAGTGCAATTTTAAACTGTTTGCGGAAATTATCCCATGTTTAATTAATATGTGAAAGTTGAGTCAGTTATTGTCAAGTTCATTAAGCCTTCTAACATGAATTGCAAGGGTAATAATAATGTTGAATTGTATCTCAGTTGAAGCAAGTGGAGCAGAGAATCGAATCTAATACGAAGATAAAAATCCAAGTGACGGATGATGCTATAGAAGATCTTGCCAGGTGGGGGTATGAGACAAAGTATGGTGCTAGGCCGGTGAAGCGAGCGATTCAGCAGAATATTGTGGATAAACTTGCCCCACTCATTCTAAATGGTGGATTTAAGGAGGGTGACACAATTTCAATAGACAGAGATCCTACAACATCACCAAAGCTTTCTTTTAAGAAGCTAGCTTGAAGCACTGTATTTATACAAAATTACTTTGTTTACTTGAATAACATTTTGGAACTCGTCATTTCTTTTACTGCAACCTATATTTTTCTACGTGTGCTTGGTGTTTGTAATTTGTGTGTAAGCTTAATTTTTGGGTAAAACTCTTATAAAAGCCAAAGGAAGCACTTGTTATGCAAATGCTTGTGTGATGCACATGTTTGCAATAAATGCAATATTGTTTTATTCCCTGACAAACAACATAAATTTTATTTTACTTACATTCTTTTACATGTGCATTACTCTTTAAGTAAGGGTGTTCAAATTCAATTCAATCTATCTAAGTCCTGTTCTTCCTCAAATCTCATTCTTCTACCTCCCCAGACCCGACTGCCCTGGTAAGGTGCGTTTTTTTATTTGTGAATGTACTCAAAAAAATCCAAATTGAAACAGCCTATAGGGTTCAGATTCTTCGACACATGAAATCCGCGCCGTGAAACGTGACATCGAAGCTAATATATTGGGAACTGTAGGGTCGCCTATCGGTATGGCTCCGGAAGCTTTCATCCCAATTTTTGCGCTCAGCTACTTGAAATCGAACAATCTATTAGAATATATAGATGATATAGTTAATAATTGTAATTGTGATTAATAATTGTAATAGTTAGTTAGGATTAGCTAATAGTTTAGCTAATTAACTAATGGTTAGTGGTTATCATGAGTCTCTATATAAGCAAGCACTACTTGTAGTTTGTAATTTTTCTCATTTTATCAATTTCATTCAGTTTCTATTCTCTTTTCTCCTTGATACCCTGGATTTCAACACGGTATCAGAGTATTGACATCCACCCTGAACATTCCGAAGTACTCATTTTCTTTTTCCGTTTTTTTTCTTCTTTCATTTTCTTTCATTTTCCCGCTTCCTAAACACTTTTTCTTTGGATTCTTTCACTTTCTTTGTTTATTTTCTCACAATGTCTCCCTTCAGTTATGCAGAGAACATTCTGCATTTTCCTCTTTTTTCCTTTTCTTTCTCACTTTCTCGGTGTGCAACTCACACTCTCTGCATAGAAGGTTTCCAAATAACTCCGTGCATGCGAATTTCACTTTTCAAAAATGCCCTTGGACCAATTTATCATTTTGACCTTTTGATGGCAACATCCATGACATCATGTAGCCTAGTCATTACATGACTCATGCTTTGAATGTTGACTTTGGCCATTTGGGCCCTTCTTGGCCATGTATGGCCTTTGTGTTTTGGCCACTTTTTGTGGCTAAGAATTAAGGGTCACATCCAGATCAACTTTGATCAGGTTTGGTCGTTCTTGATTCTAGTACTTCGCGTATGGTTATTATAAAAATATTCTGATCACGTCCTTGTGATCTCCTAATTTTTCTAATGAAGAATTTAGGTTGATCTAAGGTATTTGTGAGCTTTCTTCTGTAACCGTATATTTTACAGATACCTTAGACACCCTATTGTACTCAGATGACAAAAATGATTTATTCTATTGTCTAGAGAATTTTATGAAAATGAGCAAAATTATTTATACAGATACTTTTAACCTAAGAGTTCATATTTCTAATGGTTTACCTTACAATAAAAGTTCCTAGGCATTTATCTAGCAAGATTTTTACTAAGGAGAAAGCGAGATGTTACAGTACACATGTCTTTATCTGCCACATTGGCCTGTTCTAGACTATTCCTATAGCATATATACTGATGTGTGCTATATGATTTAATGTTAGAAATTGATATTTTTTAATAAAATATTTGTAAAGAAGTGTATCATAGTTCAAATGACCAACAAATTTCTAAATCCTATAATGGAAGAATTAACATGAAAGACTTTTATATCTTGCAAGGACAATTTTGTCCAAAAAGTTTACCTAATTGTGTGTCACATCAATTATCGCCATTAGAAAAATAATGAAGGAATTAACGTAACTAATTTTTACATTTTACTGACACAATTTTGACCAATTTTTTTTTATAACATAAACGAATTTAACAAAAATAAAAATCAATAAAAATCAAATTTGGGATTTTTTCCATTTAGTTTTTATTGGGTCATGTAATTCCATTTCATCTAACCATCACAGCCACTTTTGTTATAATGAAATTACTATTTTATTTATGTAGCATTACTCATAATTCATATATTTATTTCATAGCATATATTATATATAGAATCTCCTTACATATATAAATAAATGTAACTTTAAGGTATTAATTGGTAGTTAAAAGTTTTTATATAATTATTTAATCATATATTATCATATCAATAAAAATATTTAATTCTTAAGTTATAGTTTCAAAAAGTTACACATTGACTGACGTATAATTAAATGACATTACATAAAAAAAAATCTATCAAAACTTAATTAAGAAAAACTACCCCCATCAAAAAAAAGTTAAGAACTACATTGTGTGAATCAAAACAAAAACTACATTATCTCATAAATAAAATAATAAGAAAAAGTTAAAGAAAAGTTACACACACACACACACACACATATATAAATATAATATGAAGACCTGCATAGTATATAAAGCTAATGATGACTTTAGAAGACCCGCTTTCTCCTATGTGTTTCTTATTAAATAGATTAAAGAATGCAATACTCATTGTGATACCCCAAATATTATAAGTTGTTTAATGCCCCAAATATTATAAGTTGTTTAATGCCAAGCACTTGCCAGGTAATGTGTGTGGTTTTTCTGATTTCTGAGTCATTCTTTCATCTTTCATTGAGGAAGAATTTATGTCAAAAAAAAAAAAACAGAGTTTATTAGAACTCCCTAAAACATCTTCATCCTTAAACCTAAAAAAAAGAAAAGAAGAGGGATAAATATAAGCGAGCAGGGTTAGACAATAAATATGTAGGTTAGAGATAGAAATGTTTCTTTCATGAAGGATATATATTATATAAGATTTTCTCAGCATTTCTTTTGATCTCCCAGTAAAGATTATAAAATATATCGATGAACTAAATTATTTGTTCTGTTATGTAGTAATTTTTTAATTTAGTAAAATTAAAAAAGAAAATTATGGTTAAATACATCTTGTAAGTAGCCATTTTTTTGGGTGAGTCCTAACATTAATTTTTTTTTAAACGCATTTAATCATTTTTTTTAAGTTTGAATAAGTCAAAATTGGAAACATATATTTATTTATAGGTTTGGTGTATGCATAGACCTTCACTGTGAGATGGGAAGACCACGCACATGACTTGCCTAGAAAGCATGGCAGCCGTGGCCGTTTCATAAAATATAAAATGGAAGACTTAAAAGGAAGACTTGCTTAAATTCTTTATTCTCTTACTTATCTTGTTGCAATTTGAATTCATCTCAATCCAAGCATTTTTTTTAGGGTTTAGATTAGATTAAAAGACCCCTTTTTATAGACAATTACTTTGTTTACTTGAATAACATTTTGGAACTGGTCATTTCTTTTACTGCAACCTATACTTTTCTACGTGTGCTTGGTGTTTGTAATTTGTGTGTAAGCTTATTGTTAATGGTTTGGGTAAAACTCTTATAAAAGCCAAAGGAAGCACTTGTTATGCAATTGCTTGTGTGATGCACTTGTTTGTAATAAATGCAATATTGTTTTATTCCCTGACAAACAATATAAATTACTCTTTAAGTAAGAGTGTTCAAATTCAATTCAATCTATCAATGTCCTGTTCTTCATCAAATATCATTCTTCTTCCTCCCCTAACCCCGATCGCCCTGGTAAGGTGCGTTTTTTTTTTTATTATTATTTGTGAATGTACTCAAAGACATCCAAATTGAAACAGCCTATAGGGTTCAGATTCTTCGACACATGAAATCTGCGCCGTGAAACGTGACATCGAAGCTGATATATTGGGGACTGTAGGGTCGCCTATCGGTATGGCTCCGGAAGCTTTCATCCCAATCTTTGCCCTCAGCTGCTTGAAATTGAACAATCTATTAGAATATATAGATGATATAGTTAATAATTGTAATTGTGATTAATAATTGTAATAGTTAGTTAAGATTAGCTAATAGTTTAGCTAATTAGCTAATGGTTAATGGTTATCATGGGCCTATATATAAGCATGCACCACTTGTAGTTTGTAATTTTTCTCATTCTATCAATTTCATTCAGTTTCTATTCTATTTTCTCCTTGTTACCATGGATTTCAATATGGTATCAGAGCCTTGAACATTCCGCAGTACTCATTTCTTTTTTCGTTTTTTTTTTCTTCCTTCACTTTCTTTCATTTTCCCGCTTCCCAAACACTTTTTCTTTGGATTCTTTCCCTTTCTTTGTTTATTTTCTCACGGTGTCTCCCTTCAATTATGCAGAGAACATTCTGCATTTTCCTCTCAATTATTATAGACTATTCCTATAACATATATACTGATGTGTGCTATATGATTTAATGTAAGAAATTAATATTTTTATTAAAATATTTGTAAAGAAGTGTATTATAGTTTAAATGACCATCAAATTTCTAAATCCTATAATGGAAGAATTAACCTGAAAGACTTTTATATCTTGCAAGGACAATTTTGTCCAAAAAGTTTACCTAATTATGTGTCACATCAATTATCACCATTAGAAAAATAATGATGGAATTAATGTGACTGACTTTTACATTTTGCTGACAAAGTTTTGACCAATTTTTTTTTAAAACAAAAACGAAGTTAACAAAAATAAAAATCAATAAAAATCAAATTTGGGATTTTTTCCATTTAGTTTTATTGGGTCATGTAATTCCATTTCATCTAACAATCATAACCACTTTTGAATGTTAAACATCGTGCAAAAACAGATAAATGAGACCCCAAAAAATATAGGAGAAAGATAGATAACAGAGAAATAACAATTGTATTATCTGAGAGTTGTTGTGTTTCTTTACATAGGAGGCTGAGCCTATTTATAGGTTCAAGACTCAATGACCAAAACATAATGGACAAAAATAAATTAGAAATCAATTTAAAAGATTATAATTAAATCAAATCAATCAAATCAAATTGTTTACAATCATAAATTATTCTTAACACCCTCCCTCAAGCTAAAGCTCCCCGAACTTTAAGCTTTTCATAGTTCAACGGAAGGCTGAGTGGAGCAGAACCAACAAAACAGAGGCAATAAAGGCTGGGTAGAACCAGCGAAGGCAACAATGGTTGGGTGGAACCATCGAAGGCAACAGTGGCTGGGCGGAACCAGCAAAGGCAAAAGTGGCTGGGCGGAACCAGCAAAGGCAACAACGGAGGTAACATTAGGAGTTGGGCGGAATCAACAAAGGCAACATCGAGAGTTAGGCGGAACTAGCAAAGGCAACAACGATATGCAACAATCGAGATTACAAGGAGGCAGAGTAAGTCAACATCAAGATTATGTGGAGTCGGTTAAGGGAAAAATTGGCGGAAGCGGGGATATGGGTTCAAGGTGGGAACCATGGCTCTAATACCATGTTAAACATCATGGAAAAACAGATAAATGAGACACCAAAAGATATAGGAGAAAGATAGATAACAGAAAAATAACAATTGTATTATCTGAGAGTTGTTGTGTTTCTTTACATAGGAGACTGAGCCTATTTATAGGCTGAAGACTCAACGATCAAAAATAAATTACAATAAATTTAAAAGATTATAATTAAATCAAATCAATCAAATCAAATTATTTACAATCATAAATTATTCTTAACAATGAAATTACTATTTTATTTATGTAGCATTACTCATAATTCATATATTTATTTCATAGCATATATTATATATAAAATCTCCTTACATATATAAATAAATGTAACTTTAAGGTATTAATTGGTAGTTAAAATTTTTTGATATAATTATTTAATTATATATTATCACATCAATAAAAATATTTAATTCTTAAGTTATAGTTTCAAAAAGTTACACATTGACTAACGTATAATTAAATGACATTACATAAAAAAAAATCTATCAAAACTTAATTAAGAAAAACTACCCCATCAAAAAAAAGTTAAGAACTACATTGTGAGAATCAAAACAAAAACTACATTATCTCATAAATAAAATAATGAGAAAAAGTTAAAGAAAAGTTACACTCACACACACATATATATAAATATAAATATAATATGAAGACCAGCATAGTATATAAAGCTAATGAAGACTTTAGAAGACCCGCTTTCTCCTATATGTGTTTCTTATTAAATAGATTAAAGAATGCAGTATTCATTTGATACCCTAAATATTATAAGTTGTTTAATGCCAAGCACTTGCCCAGGTAAAATGTGGGTTTTTCTGATTTCTGAGTCATTCTTTCATCTTTAATTGAGGAAGAATTTATGTCAAAAAAAATAAAAATAAAGAGTTTATTAGAACTCCCCAAAACATCTTCATCCTTAACCCTAAAAAAGAAAAGAAGAGGGATAAATATAAGCGAGCAGGATTAGACAATAAATATGTAGGTTAGAGATAGAAATGTTTCTTTCATGAAGGATATATATTATATAAGATTTTCTCAGCATTTCTTTTGATCTCCCAGTAAAGATTATAAAATATATCGATGAACTAAATTATTTGTTCTGTTATGTAGTAATTTTTTAATTTAGTAAAATTAAAAAAGAAAATTATGGTTAAATACATCTTGTAAGTAGCCATTTTTTTGGGTGAGTCCTAACATTAATTTTTTTTTAAACGCATTTAATCATTTTTTTTAAGTTTGAATAAGTCAAAATTGGAAACATATATTTATTTATAGGTTTGGTGTATGCATAGACCTTCACTGTGAGATGGGAAGACCACGCACATGACTTGCCTAGAAAGCATGGCAGCCGTGGCCGTTTCATAAAATATAAAATGGAAGACTTAAAAGGAAGACTTGCTTAAATTCTTTATTCTCTTACTTATCTTATTGCAATACACTTGTTGAAATTTGAATTCATCTCAATCCAAGCATTTTTTTTAGGGTTTAGATTAGATTAAAAGACCCTTTTTTTGGGTTTAGACTAGAAGACTTACATAATTTGATGTCACTAAGGAGTAACACAATTGATTAATGTTTAAACTTTTACCTTAAAAAGGTGAGGCTTTGAATTCGCTAACCAATGTGAGGATCTTGTTGGTGGGTGATTTGTAAATGCCTCTGTAAACGTTCTACGAGCTTGGAGGCATGCCCTGACCCTGGTGAGATACTTATGTTTAACTCCCACCTAAATTTTTATTGACAAAAAAAACTTATATAATTAGATGGTTTCTCACGAGACAAGTATACTTTTTTTTTTACTAAATTCTTCTATTTTCTATAATTTTTAAAATTAAATTAAACAAATTTTATCATTATTTTATGCTCTATATGATCTTGACAAACTTTTCATTATTCAAATCATAGAAAAACTAACCTGTAAGAAGTTTAAAGATTTACATATTATTTAAACTTATAATACAACTCTTTACAAATATATATTATATTAAAATTATTAATTTATCAAATTAAATTTTATAACACATCATATTAGATTATAAAATAATCACAAAAGTAGTTAAACTTTAGTAGGTAAAGGAAACCAATTAATTATAAAAACCAACCAACCCTCTTTCTGCCTTGCCTCACCCACCCACACACACATATATGAAGAGAGGAGCTAATTAAGAGATCGCAAAATAGGAGATGGATCGGTTATTTGGACAAAGAAAAGAGGGAAGTGGGGAGCAGAATCACTTTACACTGGGACCATGGGGTGGCGACGGTGGATACAAATGGGACGACGGCCACTTCGCAGGGATCAGAGAAATCACTGTTGAGCATAGTGAGGAAGTAAAAGTAATATTGTCAATCACGGTGGATTATGATGTGCAAGGTGGCCATTTCAAAACAACCAAACATGGAGGGATCCATCCCGACTTTAAAGGCATCACAACTAAGGTAAATAATTTGGTGCTGTAACGGTTAAAGTGACTGTCTTTTTTTTTTTCTTTTTTTTTTTTGCATATAACGTGGTTAACAAAGTGTTATATCAATATTATCATATAAGTAAAATAAATTCGCTATATATTATGATTTGACTCAATTTTGAGTAATGAATATGCCATGATTTGGAATAAATTTGGGTCAAATAATGAGTTATAGATTGAGTGAATTTATTTTACTCATATAACATTGTTATTGACGTGGTATTATGTAAGTCACATCAACAATTAATTAGTAAAGTCGCATTATTGCAAGGTTAGACCCATGTAATTTTTGACATGTTTATATCAAAATTCAAAATTAAAAAAATAATTTTTTAAAAATCTAAACCAAATCTTAAAAAAATTTAAAAAATCTAAAACATATTTAAGCTTTTTTATTCTTTCTCAACAATACGCTTTTAATCTAAGAGAAAAGCTAACAAATACTTGAAGACACTAATTAAAAAGTTTACAGTAACAATATTTTATTGAAAGTCTAAGCCTTTTAGATTTATAATGCATTAAAAATACTCAAATCTTTAAGCTCCTTATTAACAAGTGTTCTAGTCAGCGACGATCCATCCCGTACATGTGAAAATCCGAAGTTTGGTGCCACTACCCTCTAACATATTACAATTCCCAATATTTGTTGCTATGTCTATGTAGTTTAAGCTAAACTACCCAAGCGAATACCTCAAAAGCGTGTCTGGGCACTATGCTCCAACACACCCTGGTGGTAACCCACATATTCGTTCATTGACATTCAAGACCAATCGAAACAGAATCTGTGGACCGTACGGTTATGCAGAAGGGACCCCATTCGAGTTCACAAATGACACTCTTGAAATTGTGGGATTTCATGGACGATGTGCTTATTTTGTTGACTCAATTGGGATCCATTTGCGTCATCGGAAAACCAGTAGCAGAAAACCGAAAAACTTCCTCCTGCAGGCCCCAAAAGGTAGTTATTTTTCTATGCTCGTCAAACGTGTTTAATATGTATTTTAAGAGTATTATCAACAACTCATTATTTAATTTTATACATTTTGTAAATATTATAAATTAAAATGAGTAGTTGATAGTACTCCTTGAGTACTCAATAACTTCTTTTCTTAGAGTTTATTTGGTTTTAAAAATGATATTTTGACATTAAGATTGATGTTAAAATGACACTCTATCATCTGATTTTAGATATTTTGCTTTCTTTTTCTTTGTTACTTTTCAAGATTTTCTAATAGAAACAGTGAAAATAGAAAAATTTAAGTTTCTACTTTTTATCTCTAATTTTAATTATTTCTTCATAAAATATAATATGAAAACAAAAACATAAACCCAAACAAACCTTCAATTTTCTACTCTTTTTTAGTATTTACCCTCTTAATATTGTTTTTTTTTTCCTAACAAAATTTAAAACAAAATTCATCGAAATTCATCACCATTTCACAATTTAATGTAATGTATTAACGTGTCATGTTGAAAATTCTGATTTCTTTATAACCCAATAGCACCTATGTTAAATCATCAAAAAATTAACTAGACTATACTAAATGTGAAAGCATACATAAATTCTTAAATATATAGGAGTTGATTGATATTGTTCATTGACATTTGTATTTGTGGTGATTGACCTTCCTCAACCTTTATTATCTATTTATATTTAGTTGTTGGTTCCCATAAAATCTTAGAAGGCTAAGCAAATAGTTTTAAATATATAGCATGATCATCATAACATAATTCTTATATTGATATCGTAACATAACTTAATATCTTTAAGTGTTTTATCTTGAAAAAATAAAAGTAGATTAAGATCTTATGCTTAGGGAGGTGCTCAGGTAAGAGAGGTACGTCACATGCGTCACAATGGACATCTTAAGTACCAAGTCTTGTCTTAACCAGAACCTTTCTTTAACATAAGTCTTCTCCCACTAGAATCTTTCCTTAACCATTATCTTTTATTAAGAGTTTAACTAATTAAATAGTATGAATATCTCTATCATTTAATGCTAATCATACATACACAATATAAATATATTTAATGCAACAAATGTGATCCCATGTAGTTTTTAGTGTCATGATTTTCTAAAAATAGCTTTGTAAATATCTATCTCAAAAATAAAGATTTTATAAATAAATAATCATGAGAGAATATTTAACTAGATAAAAGAATAACTAACTTCATAAATACGTAATTAAAATAATAAATTTCATCTCCTAGAATTTTATAAAACGTACATAAATAAAATAAAAATAAATAACTTTTAAAAATAACTACATGATCTAAAATAGACAGTGAAGAAAACCGCTCACCTGAAATGGCTGAACGCTAAGGAGCACTAAGCTGGGAGCTCCTAAGGAGGCACTGCCTCCCCACGAACAGAAGACGAGAGGGAGAAAAGAAATAAAATTTAACTGGAGCGAAAAGTCTCACAAAGTATGACCTCTCAAACTCTTGGAGTGAATTAGCAAGTTTAAACACTCACTTGAAGCCTCTATATATAGGGAAAGAAGGATACCCCCTTCTACAATATTAATCGATGTGGGACAATTTCTACACTCATTTCGCGCGAGATAAGCTCCATAAACCACTTTTGCTCTCCTGCGGCATCATCTCGTGTGTTTGGGTTTACGTCTCGCGCGAGATGTGCCTTGCAACTAGCATCTCACATGAGATGCTCTTTGCGTCTCGCGCGAAATGCTTTTCTCCCCCTTTTTTTCTCTTCTAAGGGTCGTTTACAATATGATACGAATAAGAGTGTTTTGTACACTGTCATCAAACAGAATACAAAACTAACTTGTATGTCTTTATTTTTATGTCTTTGTCACCATGTCTTTGTATTCCAGTCCTGTCTCAGCAACCAAACACAGTGTAAGAGACCATTTATCCCTTTGCCAGTTATATATGGCCTTATATAAGCTGAATTGTATTAAAAGAAAAACCCATAAAAACTAATTGCACGAGCGATTATCAAATAGCTCTAACTGTAATGCCTTTAGTTTTGAAGCAAAATGAGACATGTCCATGATGTACTCCCTTATATTTCCTTTTAATTTATGCTTTATTCAAATTATGCCTGATGTAATAGACTATACTAGATGTGAAACGTACCTAAATTAATAAATATATATGAGTTGATTGATATTGTTCATTGATGTTTGTATTCACGGTGATTGACCTTCCTCAACTAAAATCTATTTATTCCCTTCACAGGGCTTGAGAGCAATTCTTCAAATGGAAAATATACTACTTATTCGACTTTGATGTGTTGGGGACAAAGATCCTTTATTATCTATTTATACTTAGATGTTAGTTCCCATAATATAAGGTCAAGCAAAAATAACATGATAGATTTTTTTTTTATTTTCATTTGAGCTCAAACTGAAAGTAGTCCGGACTTATTTTATTTTATTTCAAACAATAGTAAAATCACCATATATAAATCATAATAAAATAGCTAACATTACCATACTTATTTATATATATATATATATATATATATNATTTATAGGGAAGATTATCATAATTAAGTTTCGAACCTTTTATTAGTTAACTCTATTTAATAAATGTCAATATAAGATGAGTAAAAAGTGTGTTAAAACTATATAGAACATGCATGAACTGGTCAAAATTTTATGAATATTATTTTAAAAATCATTAAAAATAAAGAAATTTAGTGGAAGAGGTAATTAAATATCAAAAAGAGTATTTTCAATTTTTTTGTGTGGCTGCTGGCAAGGTATCTCCATAATTTGATGTATGATTTGTTATTATAGAGCCTGAAATTAAGAAAGATTCAGCCTTGGGAAAATATGGGAAAGATTTGATAGAGTTGGCTAAAGAGGGAAAACTTGACCCAGTGATAGGAAGAGATAATGAAATAAGAAGGTGCATTCAGATTCTGTCTAGGAGGACAAAGAACAATCCTGTGCTAATTGGTGAGCCTGGTGTTGGAAAGACTGCCATCTCTGAAGGGTACGTAAAACCTTACACATCTTCTTCGCTTCTAGCTGTACTATTGTACCTTAGTAACATATTCATTCTCCAAATAATTTTAATGGCTGGGTGGTCCTAATCTTTTGAAAAAAAAATAGAGGCTTGATATGAAGCAAAAAAGGGCTTGCTATTAAAAATTGCAAATAAATGTTGGACGGTGACTCATTTTTCTATAGCTAATGAGCAAATTTAACTTTTAATAATTAATGAGTTAATTTATTGAATTAGATCATCATTTAAAAATTTTACTTTTAATTAAATGAAACTTAAAACTAAGACTTGTTTTGTTGGTGTCAAATGACAAATTGTTTTTCAAATGTCAAAAGCAATATTCACATGGCAAAATCCTCTCCTTTTAAATATAAATATTAGAGGTTGCTTGTGTTTTATTTAATGAATGGTCCTAATCTTTTGAGAGAAATTATGATGAACATGCAATGAAATAAAATGATAAGATGGATTTATTTATTATGGGATAATTAATCGGGCCACGTTGACAACTAAATTTCAACTAATTTGGTACGAAAATTAGAGATAATTTCCTTTCTTCTAGGAAATGAGACCTCTTAAAGATAAATAACTAAAGGATTTTTTTTTTCTTTTTTTGATTTTATCATTTTAATAGCAAGAAATATTTGTATGGTCTTAGACCACATTTAATATATGGTTAAAAAAATATTAAGAATTATTATTTTCTTATTTTCATATGTGTTGTTGTCTAGATTGAAGGTAGAGATCGAGTAGTGGGGTCACTGTATGGGATATGGTTATTCTAGATTTAAATTCTCTAAAGTAAGATCCTTTACTTGACAATTGCTCGGTTATTTTACTCCTTTAGTTGTGTATGAGAGACTATTTATAGAGGTGGTGTAGTAAGAGGGTATCACTCTTAACAAATATGGGAGACATTTGTTATGGTGTGCAATAATGGTGGGTTGAATTATGGGATAACACAGAAAATGAAGGGGATCTTATCTTATTCTCCACGTGTGCTTATCTAGGTACATGGTTAGGCTTGCTAGGTTTACCATAATAGGTTTCAGGTTGAGCACCTTAGATGTTGATTTTGTGTAAGGGTTTTATTGATGAATGAAGTAGAAAACTTGAACAATGGATACCAATTATGGAAGTGAAAATCTCACTTTAGAAAGAAAAGTGGGGAATATTCATTTTTGAACGAAGTCTAGAACTCGAACGAATCCAAATAATCAATACTAATTATGAAAGTGCAAATCTTAAAAAAGTGAGGAGTATATATTTTTTAATCAATAAAGTAGATATCACGAATAAATTTCATTTATTTATCATAGACCTTGATGTTTCTTTATAGAGTGAGATCGTCACTTCTTAGGATTCCAATTCATAAGTGTATGAAATATTCATACCAGTTTCAAATTTTGTTATCTTGCAAGAATTTCCCATTTGTTAGAGTTCATATTTAGGTCAATATCCTTACAATGTACTGCATATTCATCCACTTAACTCTGATTTGAAACAGACTTGCTCAGAGAATTGTTGAAGGAGATGTTCCTCAAGTTTTAATGAATCGTAGGGTATGTGCTTTGTCCAAGTATTTGTTCTATTCTTTTGAAATCAAGAGATGAAAAACTTGGCATGAAGGATATATTTCTCTTAGACGTAATATTTTCATTCCTTTATAAAGGTCATATGGATTGGCTAAAAAAAATACTTATCTTCATTATATTTTGAGTATAGTTTCTTTTAAAATGTTTAGTTTACAATTACAAAGTAATTTTTACTAAAAATCTCACTTTCATCCAATTCTTTTTAGAAGTAGGATCAATCAAACTTAAAAAAAAAGTGATATTTTACATTGTTTTTTAAAAAAGTACATTTTTAAAAATTGTATTTTAACACTTGTAACTTGTTTGGATTGACTTACAGCAAAAATACTTTTTTCAGTAGAGTTTTTTTTTTTTAAGTAGAGCAATTTTTAAATAAAACAAATAAAAAAGTACACTAAATTATATCCACACACTTTTTAAATTATAAAAGTACATTTTTTTAATTATAAACAAGTGCTTTATTTTTTAAAAAAACCAATCCAAACAAACCTTATTTTTCTAAAGAAGTGCTTTTTTTATAAGTCAATCCAAACAGACTAAAACTCATTTGAATTTTTTGCTCGTTGGATTGGAGTTGTAAAATGGATATGATAAACTTTTTCTTTCTTTCTTCTGTTTCCAGCTCATATCCCTTGATGTAGGGGCGCTTGTTGCCGGAACAGAATATCGAGGATCATTCGAAGAAAGGTTAAAATCCACTCTCAAAGAAGTAGTCCAATCTGATGGCCGGATTATGCTTTTCATCGATGAGATTCACATTATTGTTAGAGCAGGTATCTTACTTTTTTTATACTACCATTTAATCAAATTTTGTCATACAACATAAAATGTTTGTTGGTTTTATTTTAAAAGTAATGCATGTAGTAGGATTTAGTTGGACGCATGTATTAACAAAATTTAGTTTACAACTACCTACTAAATTCAATCTCACAATTCCTTCTATCATCATTTTCAAATTTTAATAAAAGTTTCAACTTTTCTCTGAAACTTCTCTCACATCTCTCTCTCTACTCAATCTTTCACTACACAATATCTTTGCACTACTCTTGCTCTGTACTTCATTGATACTTATCTTATTAATATTTAAAAATAAAATATGTGACTTAGCACGCACAAAATGTTTATGAAGCCAGCTAGTTATTATAATATCTTTAGCCCTTTTGTTTCTAAGTAATATTGAATAAGTGAGCAGGCATTATGGATTGAGCCCACCGCATTGAGTTTGATTGAAAAGTGTAATATAACAACATAATATTATATACTTGAATTAGGTGCCACATCAAAGGGTGCAATGGATGCTGCTAATATCTTAAAGCCTATGCTCAGTGGTGGACAGCTGCAATGCATAGGCGCGACAACATTGGACGAGTATCGAAAGTACATAGAAAAAGACGCAGCGCTGGAGCGTCGGTTCCAGCAGGTTTATGTGGACCCGCCAACTGTAAAAGACACCATTGTAATGCTAGAGGGACTTAGAGAAAAATACGAGCTGCATCACGGAGTTCGCATTTCTAACCATGCACTTCAGGAAGCTGCAATTATGTCAGATCGATACATACCTGGAAGATTTTTGCCTGACAAAGGTATTAATAATTGTTATTTTAAGATATCATTTAGATCAAATTCTTTAATTAGGTATTCACTATGAAGCATGGATACTCCTCGGATGTTTTTGTACCGTGTCGGATCCATCGAGGACACCGCAGACAACGTATCCTAAAAGTGTCATGTTCTGTCACATTTTTTAATTGTGAATCTCACAATTATTATATGATAATTATATAATCTTAATATTTTTTAAGTAAAATATATTTATTTTATGATTATAATTTATTTTTTTTACTTTTGTTTATTAAGAAAGAAATATCAGATATGGAAGCAACTGAATTCCGTTATTTAATATTATTTTTGAAGTTTTATTATATTACGTATCCTTACAGTATTGCATCTTATGATTTCAAAAATTTGTTGTGTCGTTAAATTCGTGTTGTGTAGTATTTGCATCACCTCTCATATCCATGCTTCTTAGGGTATTGACAACATTTTTTTTTCTTCTTCATAAAAGTAACACATAATTATTTTTTGCTTTACCTTATAGTTATGTTATTTGTACATAATTAAAAAGATATATGTCTTAAATCTTGACATCTTATCCAATCAAGGGTTGAAAAATATTAAAATACTTTGCCTTTTAAATTATATTCTTCGTACAAATCCGTAGTTAAAATCATAAGGGTGTTCGACTATATATGTTTTTGATACATTAACCCATGAAATATATTTGAAACCACCTAATAATAATTGTTACTTTAAGATAACATTTAGATGAAATTCTTTAATTAGGTATTGACAGCATATTGTATTTTTTTAATGATGTTCATGATTGCGAGCTACTTGGAAATTGCAGCGATTGATCTGGTTGATGAAGCTGCTGCTAAACTGAAGATGGAAATGACTTCTAAACCTGCTGATCTCGATAAGATCGACAAGGAAATCTTGAAAAAAGAGATGGAGAAACTCTCTCTTGAGAATGAGAATAATGGCAGTGATTCTACACAGAGGCGAGAAAGGTTGGTAGATCTTGATAGAGAGATCTTTGACCTTAAAGTAAGGCAGGAGAAGTTGACCGATCAGTGGAATGATGAGAAGTCTGCAATGACACAAATGCATACCAGACAAAAATTGGTGAGTAATTGAGCATGTTTTCTTGATAGTTTTTTCATTCTCTGACCCAAAATCTTACTATAAGTGATAATATATAATTGTTTTATTTCTGTATTTCATAACAGCTGTCACTATCAATTTTTTTGGTACATTCACTCACAAATCAAATCAAATCACTTTGAATGCAGATAGATGACATGAATCTCAAGATTCAAGAGGCTGAGCGTGGATATGATCTCGCCTATGCTGCCGAGCTAGAGCGCACTAGGCAATCCTTGCAAAAAGACCTTGAGGAGTTAAGGACAAGAGATCGGAACTCTAGTCTGCTGAGGCAAGAAGTCACAGGAGAGGACATTGCCGAAATTGTAAGCAACTGGACCGGTATTCCGGTCACCAAACTCAAGCAACCTGATGACTACAAGTTGGTCGTCGAATCAGAAAGCGAGCTCCACAAGCGGGTCGTGGGACAAGACCATGCTGTGAAAGCAGTGGCCAGTGCCATCCAACGGTTGAGAGCCGGTCTCGCCGATCCCCGCCGCCCGATCGCCAGCTTCGTCTTTCTAGGCCCCACAGGGGTCGGAAAGACAGAGCTGGCGAAAACCGTTGCATCTTACCTTTTTCACAGGGAGGACGCGCTCGTGCGCATCGACATGAGCGAGTACACGGAGCCACACTCGTTCTCGAGGCTGATTGGCGCTCCGCCTGGGTACGTGGGCCACGACGATCAGGCCGGACAGCTGACCGAGCCCGTNCTAGTGCTGGAGGA
Source organism: Nissolia schottii (assembly GCA_003254905.1). Lineage (NCBI taxonomy): Eukaryota > Viridiplantae > Streptophyta > Magnoliopsida > Fabales > Fabaceae > Nissolia > Nissolia schottii. The sequence goes on from QANU01097513.1 coordinate 25,743, forward strand.
AGTTGCGCGCTCCTCCAACTTCTCGCCTGAGTTCATGAACCGTGTTGATGAGTGTATCGTGTTTCGGACTCTCACCGGTCCCCAAATAACTGAAATTGTCAAGTTAGAGGTAATCCGACTTCTTACTTACTAATTTCTTCTTCCTAGAAAGAAATGATACTATCACAACTCAATTTGATATTCTCATTCATAAAAGTGGGAGATCTATTATGGATGCGGCATCTATGTGAATGTAGTCGTCTAAGATAACATGTGTTCTTCTATTTTAAAAATATAAAAATTAACTTAAAAATTATTTTTAAACATGTTTATTATACTCTTTCCTTTTAGACATATGAAAATTAGTTAAAAAGTTATTTTAAGACAAAGACAATTTAATGTTTCCGTTTATTTCTTTAAACATGTTTTTGTCTCCACTATCTTAGCGAACCTTGCTAAACACTATCTAAGGGTAGTTAAAGTAAGTTGTCACGATAACATGATTTAATAGTCTTGATCAATCGCAATTAAAAACATATTAGGATAAAATGCAATTTTGCTCATGATTTAGAGTGGAGTGCAATTTTGATATACGGTTTGTGGAAATTATCCCATGTTTAATTAATATATATGCGAGAGTTGAGAAAGTTATTGTCAAGTTCATTAAGCCTTCTAACATGATTTGCAAGGGTAATGATAATATTGAATTGTATCTCAGTTGAAGCAAGTGGAGCAGAGAATCGAATCTAATACCAAGATAAAAATGCAAGTGACGGATGATGCTATAGAAGATCTTGCGAGGTGGGGGTATGAGACCAAGTATGGTGCTAGGCCACTGAAGCGAGCGATTCAGCAGAATATTGTGGATAAACTTGCCCCTCTCATTCTAAATGGTGGATTTAAGGAGGGTGACACAATTTCAATAGACAGAGGTCCTACAACATCATCCCTTATGATCCCAATGCTTTCTTTTAAGAAGCTAGCTTGAAACACTGAATTTATACAAAATTACATTCTTTACTTGAATAACATTTTGAAACTTCTCATTTCTTTTACTGCAACCTATATTTTTTCTACGTGTGCTTGGTGTTTGTAATTTGTGTGTATGCTTAATGTTAATGGTTTGGGTAAAACTCTTATAAAAGCCAAAGGAAGCACTGGTTATGCAAATGCTTGTGTGATGCACGTTTGTAATAAATGCAATATTGTTTTATTCCCTGACAAACAATATAAATTTTATTTTACAGTAATAGTCTAATTACATTCTTTTATATGTGCATTACTCTTTAAGTAAGAGTGTTTAAATTCAATCCAATCTAATCAAAATCACTAAAGCAATAAAAATTTGAAAACCAATCAAAATCGCAAAAATTTAAATGTCATTGGATCTTGTTTTTTTAAAAAAACTGAAATTAGATTTTGGATTTAGTTTTCAAAACTAATCTAATCCAATTCAAACCAAAAATATCATATAATACTAAAAAAAATGTGAAATATAGATGAATTTTGTAGATAGATAATTTTTGTCTATAATACAAACAGATATTCTTTATTTATAGATGAAATTTTTGTTTGAAATTAAAAACTAAGATTTACGTTTTCAATTAAATTTACACACAAATTTAGAAACAAATATTCATCTAAATAATTTTATATGTAAATATAAAAAAAATATTTTATACTTACATATGGCAGTTTTTGTCCATAACTATTTTTATTAGTTATAAAAAAAATTTGTATGTAATTATTAAAATTTTTAATTTGTTATAAACAAAAATTTTCGTCTGTAAATATTTAATTTTTAAAATATTTTATTCTTATTTACCGTTTCCGTCTGTAACTTTTCTTTTTCTAACATTCTTTCCCAAATCTCTTGTTCCTCCGCCAGAGGTTGGTGGATAGGAACTCGGAAACGACGACGTCGGGGGCCTCGAAGCGCACTGATATTTATACTGAAATGTAACCTGCTTTCAGTTTAAAGGTAAAATAGGTGCTAGAGAGCAATGATGAAGGGCATGTCGATCGTTGCTACTTGACGTAATCCTAATGCATCAACTGGGCTTATCAATCTGAAAGATATATATTTGCTGACTGTTGAAAGTTCAATTGAGGTCATTCCTTTCCCTTAACTGTAATAAATTAGATAATTATATTAATAAATATGTAATTTAATAAATTTTAAATTTTAATTTAATAAATAATTTTTGTAATTTATAAATATGTAGAAATTTATATTTAATAACTAATTAACTATTTATTTAATTAATATTAAAATATTAAATAAAAATTAAACAATTAAATTGTATAAGACAATAATAGTAATAACAAGATAAATTTAATATTTAAAATTTTCAAATAATTACAAATCGCAGCTAGTTTTACGATGAAAGGTAAACACTATCATCGTCGTTTTCAAAATTTAACTAGTCGTCAAAATCATCTTCTTCTTCTTCCTCCCCATCATTGTCGACATCATCAGTTGAATGTTGATAAAGGTTAGAAAGTTGAAGTATTTCTAGTTTGTTGTTTGTAGCTAACAATGTGTTCGTATTTGTTGTCTGAGCAATTATTGTTGAAGGGATTGGGTTTGGCACTTGATATGGTTGATCATATGACAATTGCTTCGCTGATTGCATGTCATCCAACTCAATTCGACCACTTAGTTTGCTTTTGATCATAACTTTCCAGCTTGATTGAGTAGCTCTTGCAGGATGGCTAGCGTAATAAACTTGTTTGGCTCTTTCAGCAACGATGAATGGATTATATCGCATATATCGCCTTTCAGGATTAATCTCAGTAACGTTGTAATCCGGATGAGTCCATGTTCCATTCGGGAAAGGATCGTACAAATCACAGCAGAAAAGTATAACGCAATTAGATGAGTCATCATGTGCATATTCTAATACAAGAATTTTTTTTTTAACCACTCCATACCAATCTTCATCATTATTAGAATATTCATCATTGACACAAATACCACAATTGTCTGTCTTTTGAATAGCTGTCCATTTAGATGTGTGAAACTTTATCTATTAACAAAATAAATAGGTCAACTAATTGCTTTGGTCATTGGTCCTCATGTCAAACTCATCATGTTAAAAAGGTTAGCAGGTCTTGATAAAGAGATCTTTGACCTTAAATTGAGGCCGGAAAAGCTGACTAATAACTGGAATGATGAAAAATTCGTAATGACACAAATGCATACCATAAAAAAAATTGGTGAGTAAATTATACAGGGTTTTTTTTTTAATTAAAATTTAATTAAGTAAAGAGAAGACGTAAAAATTTTCAACCTCTAAGAATTTTTTTTTAATTAATTAATTTATTTATAACCACAAGACGCTCGCTTGTAAGAGCTTTTCTTTAAAAGTATTTTTCATTCTTTCTAACCCAAAATCATTCCTATTAAACCATCGAGCAATTAACCAGGTAAAGCTAGATGCTCAAACGTACCTAGTATTCATCATTTGTCATATGATATTTACACATCACAAGTACATACTTGATGAATTGATTTTAGCCTAAAAATTTAATCTTGTTGGATCATTCTAGTTTGGAATAAATTTTATTATAGCATATAATTGTGAGAGTGGAAGAAGTAAATCTGGTTATAAAACTATACATAGATGATCAAGTGAAAGTTTGTTAGATATCACATGATCATTTATATGAATTTATGTTCTAATATTGAACATTCACGTAAGATTTAATGATCACTGTATGCTCATTTCATTTTCACATATAACCACTTCTCTCACTTGAGTTATAAATACTATCACGAGAGAACATGTTTAATAGAGCATGTTCAATAGAAGAGTGAAATGAACAAATCTTAATACCATAAATCTACACATAAATGATCAAGATGTGCGACTTTTTGAGTGATTATGTAACAACTAAATAAGTTTTGATCTTGACGGTGATAATTGGTATATCTTTCTATGCAGATAGATGACATGAATGTCAAGATTCAAGAGGCTGAGAGCGTCAATACTATCTTCATGATGCTGCTGTGTTAGGTCGCACTAGGCAGTCCTTGCAACAAGACCTTGAAGATTTAGAGAGGAAGCTAAGTAGTGATAACAAGGACTCTAGGGTTTCCCCTCTCCTGCTGAGACAGGAAGTTACAAGAGAGGATATTGCTGAAATTGTAAGCAGCTGGACTGGTATATATACCCCTCTCTAAACTCAAACAATCAGACAAGGATAAGTTGTTGGATTCAGAAAACGAGCTCCGTATGCGTGTTGTCGGACAAGGACAGTAGCCTACCGTGTTCTATACCTGGGATAAAAGAGGCGGACATGAGATACAGAGACAAAAAAGGATATAAATTTTCTTTGTCTCGATCTCGAGTACCAAACATAGTCAAATAATTCATTTTTCTCTCCCACGTATATATGCGTGCAAATCGTATACATATTTGAATAAAATATTACTGTCTCAGGCTTATTTGAAAACGGAGCTGGCCAAAGCAGTGGCTTACTACCTACTTGTTCAACAAGGAACGACACTCCTATTCTGTAATTTTGGTGGCACCCGGATGTTTTGGATGATTTTACCATCAAATGTTGGATCTGACAAGGTTCTCAATGTGAAGGCCTGAAGAAGGAATTATTGGAGGAGCTTGCACACTTTCGGTCTGAGTTCATAAACCTTGTTGATGACTTTATTGTGTTCCACCCGATATTTCTCTTATGTTTTGATGTTAAATGGTATTACACACCCTTCGTTTCACTCTATGTTGTTTTTATTTAATTATCACCTCAGTTGAAGCAAGCACAATACCAAGATATCAAGATATCCAAGATGATGGGGGGCACAAGCGTGACTACGGTGCTTGCTAGGCCGGTCAAGCTTGGTTTTAGGAATATACTGCATTCCCTCAACCAAAGCTTTCTTTTAAAAAACTTGAAGCTGGTTCAACTTCAACAACTCTCCAAAATTGAGTTGGTGAGCACTGCATTATACAAAATAACTTTTGTCTTTACTTGGAGAGCATTATGGAACTTTTCATGCCGTTTACAGCAACTTGTACTTTCCTATGTGTGCTTGGTTTTTGTAATTTGTGTGTAAACTTACTGGTAACTTTTTCGGTAAAACTCTAATAAAAGATAAAGGAAATATTTGTTATGCAATGGTTGCTCACGCACACGTTTGTAATAAATGCAATATTGTTTTATAACTGTAATACTATCATGGGCCTAGCTAGTACCTCTTTATCTATCTATATCTTAAAAAATTCATGTTTCATCAACAATAAAAGTGAACAACAAAGTATAGACACGGTACAAAATACATTTAGAGTTAGTGCACATGAGTTTTATATAATTATTGTATTCTAAGACAATTTCGTTTTGTTATATTTTGTATATTATCCATGTATTGTCTATTTTTATTGTTCACGTAGCATTTCTCATCTTAAAATTAGCAATGATATTCACTGTTAAGTTCATTATTACGGGTTTCTAACTTATGTATGGATCTAAAAAATAAAAAATACAATATTATGGTGATATTTAATGATTTATATTTGTATGGCTTTGATTTTAAAATTGAAATTCAAAGTGTCAGATATTTTATCCCTCTTCTAAAATTATAATTGCCTAGCGACATTTAATTTAAAGCAACATTTTATAAATATGGCCAAAAGTAAATCTTAAAATTCACTCTACTTGTATAAATGTAAATCTTTAAATATCACCATAATGTTATAATTTTTGTTATTTTAACATATGACAACAATTTTCTCATTAATTGATGAGGTGAGACTTATATACAAGACAAATAACAAAGAAATGACGAAAAATTACATTTGTCTCTGCATAACAACATAATCACTTGAGAAGATAAATTCATTAGTGTCTTGGTTCCTGAATCTCTGTCATGAGGTATTTGTACTTCTTGTCCCCATCTGGGGTCCCAAATTGATAGATACATACAAGACAAAAATAAACGATGAAATGCAAACTAAATCCACATATATTAATTTTTTATTTACAAAATCCATATATATCATGTCACATATTTCATCACAGTCAAAGTCGACAATATTGTACATGTTTGATAAGGTGTAAAAACTTTATCACCTCTCTCACGCTTCTAGTAGGGTCCACCATCGTACATTTGTTGTGACAAGCTGAAACCACTGGCTTTGAGGGTTGTCCAAACAAGTTGGAGCATCATCCACACAAATGCATTTCTTTGTGACAATCTTAGATGAAGTGGGAGACTCCCTTTGCAAGCATAAGGTGTTGCCATGCCTATCAATGGTACTCCAATGAAGATTGGTTGCTGACAAGGCCTTCCAAAAACTCTCCTTGCTGGCACAATCATTTGAGAGAATTGCTGGAGATCCATCACCAATTGCTTTTATGCAATTACCACCTTTAACCAATTGGATTTGTTGCCCTTCTTGGGTCCACCTATTTGGGCCCCCACAATCACCCAATTCAAGTTCATCGTTCTTGTTCACTTTCACACATTGCCCACTTAGTGGGTGATACATTATGGAGGACTTGTTGGAGTTTGAACTTGGATCTGAAATTAAAAATGTAAGGACTAGTTGCTTGAGTATCTTTATGTTAAGATGTATCGACATACAAAATGTAGATATGTGACATGTTATTTGTAACATTTTATAAGCTAAACTAATGCACTGTATAGACAATGATGAAAAAATGTGTTGCATAGACGGCTATTTTAAGCATAACTCAAATACTTAGTTTTCAATCTGAATAAAAATTGTAAAACTAATTATAAATATCTACAAAAACAAAATTCTTTTGTGTGTGCATGTAGAGTTTTTTACTACTTTGCATTTGTTGGTAAAACTAGATTCCAAAATATCACACTTTTAAAATTATTTACCAAACTGCTTATGTTTAGTATATCATGACACTTTTTTTAAAACGTGGCATTTTATAAGTATCACGTTGTACTTAAAAAAAAAAGAGTGGTTTCGTAAAAGTTTAGAAGGTGTGCCATCTTGGTAATTAATTTTACTAACGAGGGCAAAGTTGTAAAGAAAACTGTGCATATATGTAACAAAAAATTGCTTGCTAAATTGAAGGGCATACCTTGAAGCTTCTTTTGCACAAGTTGAAGTCTTTGGGTGAGTTGTGGATATCTAAGACTCTCAAAATCATACATCCAAATGCCATAAGACTCATCCACAGTGTTGTTCTTCTCTCTAACATAGTACCCACCTTGTGCAGCCCACAGGGCCCAATCCAAGTCCACCCCAGCAAGGTAGGCCAACATGCATGACATGAATCTGTGGTTCTTCTCATCCGTATGGGCCATGTCCATCCCAANTAAAAATGTAAGGACTTGTTGCTTGAGTATCTTTATGTTAAGATGTATCGACATACAAAATGTAGATATATGACATGTTATTTGTAACATTTTATAAGCCAAACTAATGCACTGTATAGACAATGGTGAAAAAATGTGTTGCATAGATGGCTAGTTTAAGCATAACTCAAATACTTAGTTTTCAATCTGAATAAAAATTGTAAAAGTAATTATAAATATCTACAAAAACAAAATTCTTTTGTGTGTGCATATAGAGTTTTTTTTACTACTCTGCATTTGTTGGTAAAACTAGATACCAAAATATCACACTTTCAAAATTATTTACCAAAATGCTTATGTTTAGTATATCATGACACTTTTTTTAAAACGTGGCATTTTATAAGTATCACGTTGTGCTTAAAAAAAAAAGAGTGATTTCGTAAAAAGTTTAGAAGGTGTGCCATCTTGGTAATAAATTTTACTAACGAGGGCAAAGTTGTAAAGAAAACTGTGCATATATGCAACAAATATTGCTTGCTAAATTGAAGGGCATACCTTGAAGCTTCTTTTGCACAAGTTGAAGTCTTTGGGTGAGTTGTGGATATCTAAGACTCTCAAAATCATACATCCAAATGCCATAAGACTCATCCACAGTGNCATATATGTAACAAAAAATTGCTTGCTAAATTGAAGGGCATACCTTGAAGCTTCTTTTGCACAAGTTGAAGTCTTTGGGTGAGTTGTGGATATCTAAGACTCTCAAAATCATACATCCAAATGCCATAAGACTCATCCACAGTGTTGTTCTTCTCTCTAACATAGTACCCACCTTGTGCAGCCCACAGGGCCCAATCCAAGTCCACCCCAGCAAGGTAGGCCAACATGCATGACATGAATCTGTGGTTCTTCTCATCCGTATGGGCCATGTCCATCCCAAATTCACTCATCACCAATGGAGCTGGGTTTGGACCACTCATAAGAAAGCCAGCTCGGTCATTCAAACCCTTCATGATTCTGCCACACAATTGGTTCACTGGCTTCTTGATCCAATCATCTGGTGACCCTGATGACCATGAAGAATGTACCTCGTACACCAACTTGTTTCCTATGTCAATGTTTAGAGGCCTTGCCCTCAAGAAGCTCAAATCGGTGTCGAAGTTGAAGCCAGAGACAAACACTAGAACATTTGGATTTGCTTTGTGGACTATTGTTGCTCCTTGGCTCATGTACTTGTACCAATCCTTTTGATTTTGACGTGGTCCCCTCAATTCATTTCTCAACCCAATTGCCACCACCTATAGAGAAAAAGTTAACAAACATTTGATTATTATCCATTTGTAATATACTCATCCACTATCTGTGGTAAACATATTTTCTTGTAAATTTATTTGTACCATGTATATATTCCTATGTCGAGAAACGATTAGACGACAACTAGGCATCAATTGAGATTGTATTTTGATTATTTATACAGTGACATTTTAGATTATAGTATAAGTCTTGTCACTATCTAAAACTAAAATGTCATCTACAAATGAGTAGCGCATAATGTACTCCATTGAAATAATAAATCTAATAATTTCACCACCTTTATTTGCTAATTAAGTGAACAACCTATAAATAAAGTATAGATTACTCTATGGTACCTGAGACTTTCCTTTGACACGATTGGCTACCATGGAAAGCCCTTGAAGCCATTCCTCAGGGTGGAAGTGTGAGTCTCCAAAGAATCCATTCCCATCATTGTTGTCACAACACCATTGAGGGTCACTAACATGGTTATCAGCGACCACCATCACACGTTGTCTCCCAAACTCATCAACCACAGCATCAAAGGCTTCCACAAGGGTCACATTCTCCATAGAAGGGTTGTAAACCCTAATGCTTAGCCTAACACCCTTCAGCCTCAATGAGTTCAAAGTTTCTCCCACTTTTTTATTGGCATAGCGTGTGAACATGTGTGTTGCCCACGTGTAACGAACACAATTGAAGCCAAGTCTCTTGATTTCACTTACAATATCCTTTAAGGGTCTAATGCTAAGTCCTTCCACCACCATTGCATTGAGGTGGCTTGACCAATTCACACAATGAAGCTTCACCCTTTTCCCTGACTCATCAACTATCCATCTATTGTTGGTTGAGAGGGGGAGAGAATTCGAATGTGATGCAAAAAGAGAAATTGCAAACAATAAGATGATCAAACACAAAGGTTTTCCCATCATTTTTTTTTGGACAAGAGAAAGGTGTGGAGATAGATATAGATAAAGAATTAATAGGCTTTTGGGTCTAGGGTTTATTTTTTTATTGTGCTTCATCTTATGTGCTTATGTAGGAAATTTTGGCCTAGGTGTTTTTGTTACCGATATGATTTTGTGGCTTGTTAACATTGTTTTTCTGCCTTTTGGCATAACAAATTAGTTTTGTTATGACACTTCATTTGAATATCCCTAACCTATATGATTGTTTCTAAATTGTTATGGCAATTCATATGAATACCTCTAATCTATATGATCGTTGCTAAATATCTACGTATTTGTTGTAACAGTTCGTTAATAAAGTTTGTTTTCCCATCGGATGATGATAACTTAGTGTTTTCCAAATCCAACTATTCATAACCATCATTTCCTATCTGGTAAAATACTTTATAAGGCATCTAAATTGTAATTCTGTTTTTTTTTCTTGTTTTTGCCACAAATACGTCTTTTATTTTTCCTGCAAAATACATCCATTTTATTTTGATGCAATTACAAAATATAAGATCTTCACGTAACTACCTCGTTAGTATATAGTTTGTTCTTTCGTGTGTGTGTTAACAAAGATTCATTGATACATCATTTTTCAGTAGTTTTCTTTTTTAAAATATTTTATTTTGTAAAATTAAATATCGTCAAAGCTGTAACATGCAATATATGATGATTTCCTTTGTGCTTGACTTTCTAATTAACCATGAAATCTGACAAAATTGATTACTCATTGAGTTCTTTAAACATCCGATCACAAATCTGATCCTTAATGGTGTTTACAAAGATCTCGTGACCAAAAAAATACTGCTTTCGACGGTAAATACCACAGGAGAACCCAAAAATGATGACTTGCTAATTTATCCCAACATAAAATGATAATAATAAATAAAATACAACCCTCCTTATGCATGGAGAATGCTTTGCCCATTATTCTATCATAATGAATTAGACATTACTCAAAGAATTGGAGCATAACTTTACAATATTGTGCCTCAAACAATGAGCAATTAAAACACAATATAAAGGTAAATGTTCGAATTTTCCAAGAGAAAATATATATTTGACTTTATAGCATGACACTGGAATTGTAAGACACTGCTATACAAGACTAGCAAATAGCAATGGTTACCACACATAAAACAATTAGCAAAGTTAAAAAGTTAAGAAAACATTCAAACATTTAAACATATTCAACTCTTGAAGCACTTTGCATTCAGACACTGAAGAACAAATTTCAAAATACATATGAGGGTACATGATGCCAAACTAGTAAGAGAGTTTCATTTCAATCAACAATTATACTGATGAGGCAACCCTTATAAGCCGACACCGCCGGAAAAACATCTCCTACGAAAATTTGTGTAAGAAATTCGCCGCGCCGCAGAGAAACCAAGGAACTACTTAGCTAGCTTCGCACTCTTCACCTGCCTGTGGTGAAAACAAGGCATGCAACCTAAGAATTTTATGTATGAGGAAGTCTTTGAAAGTCATAATAAGATTATGTAATAGTGAAGCATAAATCATAACCACCTAAGAAAGATGACATCTTCTATATTCAATCTGGATGCTATAAAATGACACAACCGCATATGTTCTTCTTTCCTTCGTTTGCCGCTTTCTTCTCTGTCTCAGGAGAAAAAGCTAAAATGTCAAAACTCTTTACATAGCACGTTACTTCAATTGCACTATTGTAACTGATAATTGAAAAACCAAGGAGTGTTTTCTAACAAAGTCAATCTAGTTATTCAGACAACCGCACACAATTTGATCTTTTAGCTTTCTTCCTTTTCTCGGATAAAGGGCAGAGTAAAATAGGATCATATTAACTTGCCAGAACAACACATAAAAAACAACAACAAATTTTTAGAAGAATAGCATCCGTGTTTATTTGTATTTTGAAGCAGATGGTTGACAGGGGTTAGTGGTTTCATTTTGACCCCAGACAAGTCTAGTAGCTGGATTAGAACAAATAATACTCTGAAAGGATTTGAAGTTTCCATTACTAGCTTCGCAGAGAGCACTTCAGTTAAGAAAGTAAATTGCAATATAAAAACTGTAAGGGTGTGTTTGGTATGGGGTAAAAATGGTGGAGAAGTTTTCCGGGTGAAATTCATGTGCATACATGCGTTTTGGCGCAGAATATGAAAAGAAATCGAAACTTGTTCTTCAAGTCAACCTTCAAAAAATAATATTTTATCTTGAAACTGTTTATTAGTAAAACAGAAAGCTATAGTAAGATGTAACTAGCATTTCACAATGTCTCAAGTAAGTGTCAGACCTTTCTCCATTGTAGGTGGTTGCACAACTACATGCATCGTCGTAACTGCGCCGGGGACATCGCATAACGGGCTTTGGCATTCCCCAACTGTTCTGTTGTTCTCCAATATTTTCCCTGCACTAATTAGCTTCACATCTTTTACGGTCCTTGGGCCGTTTTCCTTGTCTTTGAAACAAAAAACAAAAACACAAACACATATTACTCCGTGGCAAAAATCTTAGTGTGAGGCCATAATATATATTACAACAACAACAAAAGAGCCTTATCCCACTACGTGAGGTCAGCTACATCAAGCGACGTCATAGAGCCCTATCAAGTAATATATATTAAACCAGTAAAATGAACATCTGAATGCACGACAATGTATGCTTAAAATATCATCATTTAGTCTTACTACCTTTGCCAAATGCAATTTAGTGCCTATGTATTATTCTAGAACATGTCATTTTTCATTAGCAAGTTGCAGTGAATATGGAACAAGCTTGGATCTCAGTGAAAGTGTATAAATGCGCACACACACCAAACAAGATACACAATGACTAATGGAAATGATACCTAGCTACAAACATGCTCTTGAAAAATTACTAAGCAATATAGAATACCTTAATTTCAAAAAGCATCAATTTATATACGTAGTGAAATAATATGACATGTAAATATCTCCTTGCAAGTGTACTAACACTTAAAAGGCACTAATCCTGAACACCTCAAGCAGGAAACAATGGGGTAAGGATAAGAAATTGGATTTTATCAAAGAAACTACTGAATGAGGTACATTCACCAGGTGTTTTCCACATTTATAGTTTATGGCTGAAATCCAGATCTTATCACCTTACATTCTTTTCACAAATTTATGAACTCCTAAAAGCTCCTTTTTATGAACCAAACGACGTTTTTGCTAATGCAAAGCATCGTTAATTTCGGAAGAAAAGCTACCTTTATTGAAAGGAAATGAGAAAACAAAATATTTGCAGAAAGACATGTTCAACATACCTATCTTAATAGATATGCAGGAAAGCATATTTTTGAACAAATTAAAAGGAAATTGTTACTTCTTCTTAACGCACATCTTCTATAAACCAATAATTCTAGCTCAAGAGCCTTAGCTCAGGGACTACTTGATCCCAAAATTGAGTCCAATTGAAGTTGCTTTGCATCTAATTTAACCTATCTCTTATACCTCCTTTGCACAACAATTGTTACAAGAATAACACAACAGCTTCTCAGTTCTCACATTGATAGCTTGGTTATTAAACAGGAAGACCAAAAAAACTAGAAGCGAAAAAGGTAAAGATAATAACATCACTAACCTTTTGGCCACTGAGCAAGAATACTTTCTTTCAATGTTGTAATACTAGTGGCAGCAGGAAAACTTTTGGGGCCAATATCAGAACCGTCGGTCAACCGAAACTTGATCTCTAACTGATCTTGATTCCCAGCCATGCTCAAAGATCTAATAAGGGACTTGTGAAATTAAAAGAAATCCAATAGCTTTTCTTTTACTTGTACCTCAGAGGAGTAGGGGGAAGAAAAAATTTCAGTGAATCACTTCAACTGAGTTCCATTCATGAATAACAGGATTTCATTCAGAGTCTATAAGCTCCACCACAGTGTTCTGCAAAATCTGTCTCAAAAAAAAAAAAAAAAAAAA
>QANU01097513.1:39210-118637 GCA_003254905.1 Nissolia schottii
AAAAAAAAAAAAAAAAAAGCTTGAGTACGAGTTCTTCTCTCAAGGCACACACATCCTTACCTACAAAACATGCAGAATCTGACACAGGAAACTACTCAAACGACAGAAAAAAGTAAGGAAATTTTGAATACGTTTAAATATTCAAATAAAATTAAAGATAAAAGCTTAGTATAAGAACATGATTGAAGAAAGTGACAATAATAGAGCATGGTCCATACAAAGGGGTGAGAAAATTGAAACAACAAAATTATTGAAATCCAACAACTAAGCTTAAAAGGGGAAAAAAAATATCATGAAAAAATTTCAACACAAAGGAATCCTAAACAGCTACATAGCAAAAAGAGATCCAAAATCCAAAAGGGTGTGCATCAAATAGAAAACCCATCTCAAAATTTCATCACAAGCAAGGACTGGGGGAAAAAAAAAACAGAACACAGTGTAAAAACCTGAAAGTTGGTAACTTTTTTGGTTGTTTCTTCTGAGAGTAGTGTTTATATGGCACTGATCTGAGTGGTGGCAATCGCAGAATTTAGTTATCGAAAAAAAAAAAAGAAAAACCAAGTGGAGAAGAAGAGGAGGAGAAAGTGGATGCTTTTTCTTCTTTGTTAAAGGTGTTTTATTTATTTATTATTTATTTATTTATTATTATTATTATTATTATTATTATTTATTATTGTTCTGCTATGTAATAATGAAAAGTTAAAACACGTCCAAATTTATTTATTTTTTTTTAGAAAAAAAGGTTTAAAATGGGGGAGAAAATGATGAAATGGAAGGAGGCTGCTCCGGAGTTTTCGAAGTCTAACAAATCTGTGGTCAAATGACCCCATTCCCACTTTGTTATTTGTCTTGTCCCTCTTCCTACTATTCTCCGGAGGCTGTGGGAAATTTTTGTATTTAGATTTTGCGTTATTTCAATTTATATTATATAAGATATTGTATTGATTTATCTTTTATTTATTGTTATATGAAATCTTGATTAGATATATGTTTTAGTGAAATTTTATTTAAAAATGGAGGAAATACTAGTTAATACAATATTTCATGCTAAATAAATATAAATAATATTTATCATGAATTTATCAAATACAAGTTGACACGTTGTAACCTAAAATGTTTAGGTATGTCCACAATTTTTGCCCCCACAGGACAAATGTTGATACTTGTTTACTGATGGATATAGATACAGGGATTGAAATATCTGAATCCATGGATTATGTAAATATCTTCATTTATATAAATATAAAAACTAAAAGTTATAATTCATTTTTCTTTACTAATGTTATTGAAATTTTATTATGAATTTTGTAGATTTAAATTGCGATTTGTTAGTTGTAGTAGTATAATATATTATATTTGATAGTAATTTTAATAATTTTTTTCTTTTTTTTGAATTTCAACAAATCTCACAAATACTCATGGATATTTATGTGATTCTAATTTCTACGGATACAAATAATGGGTATGAATACATATACAAATAACAAAATATTAAACGAATATAGGTAATGAAGGGTATGTACTCGTACCCATAGATACTTATTGTCATTTATAGTTTAATTCCATGTGCTATGTGTAAAATTACCATCTTTCTTAAAAACTTAATTTTGTTTGAATGGTTTTATTTCTCCTTTGAAATGGGTTTTTCATCAATAGAAATATTAAAAAAATATTAAATTTATTATAAATATTTATCTATTACTTGTCAGATTTAAAGGCGCTTCGTGCCTTTTAAGTATTGAATTAATTGTAACTGCTAAAATGATAAATATTGTCCGTAAATGTATCTGAAATGATAAATATTGAGGTGATTGGTAGTTACCAAATATAATTAGAAACTATACCTAATAGAGGGATAGTTGGCCATTGAGTTTGCATTTTAGTTTTAAAAAATATTGTAAAGTAATTATCTGTAAGAGTAATAATGGAAAAAAAAAGTTATACACCAAAAGATAATTATTTTTTACAATCCCTTTTATATAAGTGTAGATGATCATTATCCATTATTATTTATCACTTTATTTTATTTTTATTAAACATAATATTGCATAAAAATTAAATTCAACTAATAAATAATAACTAATGCACATTGTTATTAAAAATATATTGATTCAATAGTTACGTAATAAAATATACACTTGTTTACCAATGAGGTTGGTCCAAGTGGTAAGCGGCTTGATATTGCTTAAGCAAGGACCCGAATTCGAGACCTTGTGCATGCAGTTTCCCCACAGTGAGACTCACCTGCCATAGCCAGGTGCGCGACCCGGGTTGACCTGGATTAGTCAAGGCTGAGCCTTGGATACCGGACAGATAACCTAAAAAAAAAACTTGTGAAAATTTGAAGAAAAAAATAGTCCAACCTATTTAGGCCCATGGGCTAAACGGGCTAGCCCATGGGCCCGTGATTTTTTTTTAAAAAAAATACCAAAATATTAAAAGTTTTATTTTGGACTCTAAATTTTATTTTGGAGTTTAAGAGTTTAGAGTTTAACTATTTGGATTTATAATTGAGCATGTTTAACTATTTGTTATGCTTAACTATATTTATATTGCTATACAGCTGAAGTGCTATGACGTAGATATTGATAAATTTTGCACTTCATTCCTTCAATGAGTACCTACGCACTACTAGTTGATATATAGTTTCAAATCTTATTTATTATTGATCAATCTACAAGAAAGAGTTTCAATTGTGTTTTTGATCAATAACATAACAATACTCACATCAATGTTACGTGTCGTCATTAATGAAAATTATATTAATTCATGAATCAATTTCAAATAGCATTTGATATCTTTCAAGCAAGATAGTTGAAAGAACAAAAAAAAATATTTTTTTATAATCTCGCAATCAACCATTTAAACTATTTCTTTTCGATTAATTAATAGATAGACGATAAAAAATGGTTAAAAATGATCGTGCATATTTATTCACAACTTTGTATTTAAAATTATAAAACAATAGATCAAGAATTTAATTTTTTTTTTTAAAAAAAGGAGCTGATAGGCTAGCTCGCGTAGGTCTGCGAATTGACCATAAACGGACTGGAGCCTAACAATATGCATAATTTTGGTCTGACTCGTTTGACACCTCTAATCCTGTACCTGTTTGAGCTCTAAAAATGTGTTATAATAATATATTAAGGATTGTATTTCTCAAAAGTTAAGTTTAAGAGTAGTCAAATAAAAACACACAATGAATAAGTAAAATTAAGAAACTTGAAATTTTAATCAATAATTGATTCGCGCGCTTGTGTCCTTATTCTTAAAGGGACTAAACTAAAAGATTTAATTTCAAAGCCTTTATAGTATGCTCTGAAAAATATTTTTTCAATCTAGGATTTTTGGAGAAAAAGTTCATGAATAAAGAGTGTCAAATAATTGTTATTATTCTTTTGATATACCAAAGTATGCAATTTTCTGAATGAACGCATGAACATGCAATGTGAATATTTAACCTGAGCAACATGCTCACAACATTTATAACATCTCCGTATCTAATTTCTTTTTTCCCTGATATCTTTGTATATATTTTCTTAATAGGACATACATGTTTGTGCTATTTTAAGTAGAAATACATCAAGGTTGTTACTTGTTAGTCAATTTACCTTTTTCGGTCAAAGAAGTATATAAATGAAATTGCCACATGTGATTGTAATGTAATTGCATAATTGTGACATAAAACTTACTACTATTGTTTTGTGTTTTTTTATGTGAAAATAAAGTTTAGGTGAGATAAACACTCGTATTTCATAGGATAATTTGATGAATTATTTATCTACCAAAAGAAAATTAACGGAATGCATAATAGAATGATTAGATTTACCTATATCTAACCTCAAGATCTTGAACTTTTACACCTCAATTTTTTTTCTAAAGAAAAAGAATATATCACGTGGTTTTTATGATTGGATCATTCTATAACCGTACACTAACTGCTAATATTTTTACAATAATTGTTGTCCTCAGTCTATTTCTTAGTGTATGTGAGTGTGTACAAAATACTAGTCCATTGCTAGGACGAAAGAGCCTTAGAAGCCAAAATTATCATGATGATGAATTCTTCAAACTTAAAAATGGTGACAAACCCATTTGGGGAATAGTCTGTATCTGATAGCTGACCCTCCAAATTCTGAACAATTTAAGTGTGGACCCCAAATAGATTCCTCATAATAGACACTACCACTTGTGTGGTCCATCTCTTACATGTTATCAACTTCTAATTTATGGGGATCTTGTTTAGTTTTTGTTAACTTAATCATTCTTAATGAAGGCGGTATTTCAATTTTTCAACGTCTAATTTTGAAAAAATCAACTCTAAAAATAGATTTTTTTTAAGAGAATTTATTGTCACGTGAAGTCAAATGTAGTATCTCCTTATTGATTTTTTTTTGTTGATTATGTCATGCATGCTAAAGATTCACTCCCCAACTCTTTTAACTGTGGGCGCAACCAAATGGCACTTATTAAAAGTTTTTGAATCATGTAGCCAAATTATTGGTTGATTGATAACATTTTGAAAAGGTAAAATTGCTTAGAAAAAGTTCACAATTAAATGGTTGGTGCGTGTAAATCAACTAAAAAAAAGTTATTTTAACTTGATCAAAGATTTTAAATTGACTTCTAGGAGTATAATTGTGTTTTAATTGTTCTAGTGATCCTATCCAACTCGAATATCATAGTCTTCTGTACAAGAATAACTGTTCCTCTTGCAGGAGGATACCGTTGGTTTTAAAATTAAATCAATGGTGGGTCCCTAATATTTGATTGCAAAGTCTCAAGTTATAAGATCCTCCATGCACTTTGAAGGGATTACAGCATGCCAAAATTTTGCTGTTGGGCGCTATATGAATAATAATTGCATTAGAATATAGTTGTAAATGGGATACATGTCATCACCAACTTAGCAAAACCTTTCTATGAGATTATTCTCTTTCATATAAAACGACACCTATGTCAATTAAAGTTAGTTTTATCTCTTCATAAGAGAGGATCTCTTTACCAACATAACTATATCAATGTTGTCACTTTTGGACTAAGTCGAGTAAGTGCACTATTCTCACGTAATTAGCAAGAAAATAAAAACGAGTAAGTGCACTATTCGAGGTTTTTTTATATTTTTTTATCATTGAAATTCGTATCCTAAGTCAGTTATTAACTAATCATTAATTGATTATATTTAATATTTTTATGTAGCTTTATGGTATCGTAACAACTCCTATAAAGTGAACATCAAATGAAATAATTAGGGTAAATACCCAGTAGGTTTCAGAATATAAAAGTGTAGCTAGATCTTCAACATTTTTTGTTATTACCTTTGTTAGTCCCTCTACTCCAATCTTTTCCATTTCCCCTTCATTACCTCTCTCACTCTTGCTTCTCCCTTCTCTAGATCATTTTTCTTTCCACAAATCCTATGCTGCAATTATTGGTTGGTCAACTTTGTCTTGCATTTGTGTTTTATAGGTTTCGTGATGACCATTAATGATAGTGATGGCTTATAGTTTTGGGGTTGATGAGGTTGCGGTGGAGACTAATGATGACAACAAAAAATATTAGGAACCAAATAAAGCACTTAAGTGTTATAACATGGACCAAAATAGTGTTATAACATGGACCAAATAGGGGTCATGGGTTTCTTCAATTTTTGGGTCTGACTTTGGGTTTAGATTGGCAGCAATGAGTTGCTGTGAGTGACCCATGGGATGGTGGTGGTCGTAAGGGGTGGACAGGAGTAGGAGAGTAGTTGTGGTTGTTACGGTGGTGGTAGGTGAAGAGATGAAGGTTGTGTTGGTGGTGGCAGTATGGTGAAGAGATGAGTACCTAGACAAAAAAAAAAAAAAAACTAACAAGGACAACAACAAAATAACAATGACAAAAAAATGTTGGGGACCTAATAAATCTTTTTTTTTTTATCAAGGACCTACCAAGGCACATAGTAAAATGTCAGGAACATAAGAAGGTATTTGCCCAAAATAATTGTATCACATTAAAATCTTTTGCATATAAATTATGTTTATCAATATAATGTTGAAACTATTTGCTAAAAATAAAATAATCTAGCAATAATTTTGACTGAAAGGAAAAAAAGGTCGCAACCAGCAGAGAAAAGAAATATAGATTTAAGTGACAAGCTAACGACAAAACTACCAGTCAGTCAGTTTGGTACATCCATAAAAATAGGGGTGAAAAATTTAATGTCCTTATGTATAATTTTCATAAAAATTCATCCTGAACATCTGTCTCACAGGATGTATCAACAGATCAAAGTTCAAGTTATTTAATTGAAAAAAATCTTGAACAAAGTCGGTTTTTCATCTTATGAAGCATTCATGGGCAAATTCCTCTCATGACCAACTCTGATATTTCATGTAACACATTTAACAGATGTATGCAGAAGCAGCAAGAATATTGCATGAAAAGGAAGATCACCACAACAAAAAACAGAAAATACCATGAAATAAGAGAGGTAGCGGGAGCATAGCTAAAGTATAGTATCTGAACTTTCCTAACCAAAAAAACAAAGAGGCCAGGCTTTTGTTACCATATAATTGGCATTATCATTTAGTTTACTCCCAAAAGTGCTCTTCCTGTTACTTTTGTTTATTTGTCTCTTTGGCATTTGGAAGGATTATGATCTGCAAGACTGCAACAAAGTTGTAAAATCAAGAGGTACAACAAAGATAAAGAGAACGATTATGATCAGGCATGCGAAGGATGGAGAAGAGGAATAAAGAATTTTCTGCACATTTCCAATGTCTTGTAATCGTACATAAACGAATAACAATATATATCCTACAAACAGTTCCCCAATTCAATGGACCCGTAACAAAGCAATCTCAGGAAAAATAAAAAATAAAAAACTACTCCTAGAACTCACCATCATGATATCAAGTCAAAGTGGGGTGAAGGTAAAAATTGGTACTAACAAAAAATAAGAAACTAAAAAATTGAAGGGGAAGACGCTGCTCTAGTGGAGGGGAACCTCACAAATTAACTGTCCTAGCTGTGTTCTCAACACCAACTAGATTGATGAAACCACCATGACCTTTATATATCTTCGGCATTCAGTTTATTCAGCAATATTCAACTATGGGATCTTTGCTACATTTGTCCCATAGAAGACCAATAATAGTATCCCTTTACCAACCAAAAATAGAGGAAGTGTTTCTATGTCACAACTCACAGGACTCAAATGATTCTGAAGGCCATGCAGGGATGGTAATTGTGTATGCAAAAATGTAGGGGGTGGCAGTAAATCCACCCGCGGTATTTTTGATCGCTTTGCCCTCAGCCAAATTTCTATTTGTCTCCTCAAATTCATCTTGAAGAAAACCTCAAGCTGCAAAAAGTTTAGATGAAACTGGTATTACTTGCCCCTTTTGTATTCAATGCTGTACAAACCATATTGCTCCTCATTGACAGACTACGATTCCAGGATATGACAGTTCCTAACAAAATCATTTGAATAATTGACATACTTGGTCCAAAATGGCCGAAGATGTTCAAAGCCAATTTGCAACCAGGGTTTTGACTGGCCATTGTAGTGTATAACAGCAGCCTTTTTCACACTCTCAATGTTGGTATTGTTCTGATAACCCAAACCCAGCATATGCCAAGAGGGATCAATTGGGTGAACATGACCTTTAAATGCAATCAAAGCAGGAGGCAGTGTTCCAAGCTTCCACATTGTCAGGTTTGAATTCAGATTCTGCCATAGTGAAGCTGTCAATAATATATTATTTGAAAAGAAAAAATTGAAGACTAAAATGCTCAGAGACTTTCCAACCCCCATTCCAATGGAAAGACCATGACATAGAAAGGAAACTAAAGGTCACCTGTGTTCTCATACACAAAAGATGTTTAAGCCACTCAATCAGTTACCAAACAATAGCTTCAATTTAAAATGCAAGAATTATGCATGAACTTCAAATTAATGAAAATCACAGAATAATTTCAAATTTTGACAAAGTGGGGTCATATTAGTCGGAGTTTATATGGATTTTACCTCTCTCAGCCAGGAATGATAGGTCTCTCTTATATTTGTCTTTCTCCATGCACGCAAATCAAAGATATTCATCCCATAAGCCCATGCACACTCATTGGGATCCAAATGCTTTGCAACGAGGGGATGGGAAAAGTTGAAGTAGTTCCTAAAATGCTTAGACATTACCCACTCATCTTCACCTCTGCAAGTTTCCACGGCTCCATTAACTTTGCCTGCTAGATCAATGTCCCATAGGCGAGACAAGTCACGCTGAATCACCACATCATCATCCAAAAAGACCACCTTGTCAAGGTTTGGGAAAAGCTGTTTGACAAACAAGACAAAGGTAATCAGCACAAGTGTATTGAAAAGAACCCAAATTATGTTTTCAGAAAAGACACAACAAGAGTATGGATATTTTCTACATCTTCAAACGTTATGGTGTTAAAATTGCCAATCTCAGGTATGATTGGTACACAGTCTGAATGGTGACGAAAGCAATGCAAATGCTTCACAAGTTTCAATTAACAATTATCTACTTACACAAGCAATACAAGCAGGGGCGATGGGAAAATCCCTCCACTCTTTTATAGTTATGTTCTCCCTTCATGTTCTTTAAATTGCGACAAACCTATTTGGGGAAAATAGACCAACATTTCCCTTGAAATAATTCTACATCATTTATCTTTTAGCACATGGATTTTACATTCTCTTCAAGTACTATAATTTGCATAAACTCAAGTGTCATTTTGTACCCAGAATACCACTTCTCCTCTACTAGTATGCAGAATTTTACAGATAAATGCTAAGCTTGGAGTTGCCGAGCATACAAGTCAATATCTACATTCTAAAGTATCATTCACTTCTTTATCTTTCATTCAGATGCAATATATTCTATATAAAAAATCACAAACAAATATATGGTAATCAAAACTACTGAAATGTACTTTTTCTGTGAATTGTGCTTTGAAAAGTTACCACAATATTCAGAAAGAGAGATGGACAGAGAAAGAAAATACCAAAAGTGACTGGTGAATCCAACTAACCTCTGGTATGTATATGCGGAGATGGTTGAGTAAAGATATGTACTTTGGACTTCTAGCCTGCAATTTAGATGCAAATTTACGCGGACTGGTGTCACTGAGATTGGCTCCAGCAAGATGATTCCCATGATAGTAATTCCTGATCCCATTTTGATTTTCTACAGCCTCAAGTACTGGAACATTTTCTCTAGTCAACCAATCAAACTGGTGAATGCCTTTCACTTCAACTATAGCAGGGTTGGCAGGATTTAATGCGAACCATGAGTGCATACCCGCATAAGTTTTTTTATCAGTGATCACATGGAAGACTATCTTCTCAGGATTCAGAGATGATTGGACAGTGGAAGTGACAACTACTGAAGCAGCCAAGATGTTATCAGTTGACAAAATAAAATGGTGGCAAGAGTTGTCAGACAATAAAGGAAGTAACTCCGGAGAAGGCAGTTGTTTGCGTGCATGGGCATTCGACGAATATTCATCAGTCAAACGCAAAGAAAGACAATGAATCCCTTTAGGGATAGAGCTTGCTGCAAAGTGTTTATTCATCAGCTCTGCAAATTTAGACTCTCTGACTTCTTTCTCAAATTTCTCCATCTGTCCCAAGAAGCATCACATTGTAACAAAAATCAATATGATTACCATTTACCACAACTTTTAACACAAGAACTGCAATATCTAGTATAAACAATGTGAGTGAGCTATGGAAGATGCACACATGCTTATGCTGAGTTGCGCACACCAATGTTGGATATACAAATTCAATTCAAACTCATGATAGGCATAAACAATGGGTATCATTCATGTCCAATTAAGGCTACAAACTGAAATCATGATGAAAACAATAATGAAAAAGTACTACTCACTAAATTTATTTCTTAAGAGATGGCATCAAAGTACTACCAACTGCAAATAAATAGACATTTAGGATTCAATAGCTACAACTTTAGATAATTGAAATGTAACCAACATTAAACAAAGAAAGGAAGAAGTAAACAAAAAAACATAAAACTGAGCACCATCACATGTTAGAAAAAGAAGAGAGAAAACTCTTTATTAGACTTGCAACACATATACCAAAATGAAAAATATAGTATATAAAGATTATGATTTTAATTATGATTATGATTATAAGACAAGCCTTAATATGAAATACACAGTGTCCCATAGAACTTTAGCTTCAAAACTTCCTCATAATTTAATGACTAAGTTTTTGAATTTGGGTCTCTTTCAAGTCTCCAAGACTCTGTTCACTTGTCTTATGCATATGCAAATGTAACCAATAAAGACACTTATTTATGTATATTTAACAAGAAACCTACCATTCCCCTTAACATTAATGCCAAAGTTTTCGCATCAAATTGATTGTTTTTCATATCGGAAACCAGTTGATCAAAAGAATCCGGCAGGTTTAGATCAGCCGGGATTTCCACAGTCTTGACTTCGTTAAGAATCTTGTAAAAATCTCTAACCAGTCTCTGCAGAACCATCAATATTATCACAAGGATGCAGATAATAGGGTCTTAACCAAAACTTCAGAGGATATGGAAATAAAAAATATTTACCCCTGAATCGTCAACCCTACCGAGAAGCCTTGGTCCCAACCGCCTGCCTAAACAATCTAGAGCACAAAACAAGGAATCAATCAAGGGTCTAAAATAGGTGCAAGGTGAGACATTAAAAAAACCATAAAACAATAAACTTTCAGAACCTAAGTAACATAAGAAAAACAAGCTACAAGAAGCTGATGCAAACAAAAATACATAAACTAAAACTTTCACAATCACCTAACTGACAACACAGGAAGACCTTAAAAAAACAGCAAATAGCAAATATTGCCCATAACGTTTTTCTTCATTAATTGTATGATAACACAACACTGTTTATCAGTTAAAAACACAAGGAAAGTATTAATTTCCTCACATGAAAGAATCAATCAACACCTTGCTATAAAATTTCAACAACAGATGTCACTCCAATCTCCATCATTAATTTTCTAGTTCAACTCCAGTCAAAATCATCCAAACGAAACCCTTAAAATCTTAAATCACCCAGACACACTTCAGATCCTAAAATGAAGAAGATAACATACACTAGCTAGCAGCTACAAAAAAAAAAGAAAAAAAGAAAAAAAAAACCTCCATCGCATTAAATCACTATAAATGGTAACCGTTTTTATAGCAGAATCACGTTCGCGGAACCCAAAATAAGCGAAATCCGAACACACACTAAAAACACATCCGTCACTCAACAATTCATCAAAACAACAAACAATACATTCATATACTCTGAGTTTGATCCAATGCTCAAAATCAAGATCTAATAAATCACAACAAATCCAAATCAAATCAAAATAAAAAAATAAGGGATTGGGAATTGAAAAAAAAAGGTGGAGGTACCGAATGAGGAGCACTTGTTGACACCTTCGAGGGTGACAAGAGCGGTGAGGATGAAGACGAAGGGCAACAAGAACGCGAGGATGAGTATCGTGTGGAATAGGGTTCGATAAGAGATGTGGCGAGCGGCGACCTTGATCTTCATCAATTCACTGAACCCATTGCTGCTCGATATCGTGATGCTTCTCATGCTAGGCGAGAAGTGAAGCTGCATCGTCCTCTCTTACAAGGATGCAGCCCCAATCCCACAACCACAGCAACCGACCAAAACGGCACACTCTCCCCAAAACGCAGCAGCAGCAGCAGCAGCGGAAACAGAAACGACAACACCTTCCATGACGATGGCGCCAAAACGCAGGGCATCAGATCCAGAACCGCACCATGAGCCCCTAATGCAATAATGGAGAACAATAACAACGACGAGGGTTTTGGTTCGGATCGAGAGAGTTTTCGATTTTGATCCCCAAATATGGCTCGTGATGGAAAAAATTGGATCCGGATCCTCTCTCTCTCCTTTTGATGTGGGAGAAAAGGAAGAGGGTGCTGGTCAGTTAATCACAGCCCTACATTCTATTTTCAAACGCATCGATGGCTGTGACTTTGACACCTCATCACTCAATTAAAAAGCCATTAATTATTGTCTTTCTTTTAGTTAACAAATAAAAAGATACAGAAACCGCGTCTCAACGCGCGGCAAAATCTGCTCCGCCCAACTCCTCCGCCGCCGGATTTCAACTTGCCGGCCACCGTGAGACCATACACTCTTTGAGAGTCTCGCACGCTCTCTTACACTCTGTGAAGTCGTTGCTTAATTTAACTCGCACGTATAGAATGCGCACTAGGTGTTTGTGAATGTCTATGTGAATGTTTTCACCGCTACGTCCTTTTTTTATTTTTTTCCTATCATTCTTTTAAGGCTTCTTTTTGTTATTCTAACGCTTGAATAGAAAACTCATGATGTTCTTTTAATTATGCAGCTATGCAGAGCCAACTTGTGTGTAATAAATGTAGAAGCTATCAAGTTCACCAAATTTTTATACATTTGTATTTATTTTCTCTCTTTCTAATTTTTATGGCTTTTTTGTTTTAGGATGGATGATGAAACTAATTCTAGTTCAATTGAACTCATGGATTCTAAAGTTGTTTGCAAGCCTCAAATTGGGATGGAATTTAGTAGCATAGATGATGCTTGAAAATTTTAGAGTGCTTACGGTGCTAGAACTGGGTTTGGTGTTGGAAAGCAATGGTTTAACACAAATAAAGAAACAGGGAGATATCACCACATATAGGTTTGTATGTTCCGAGGAGAGTGTGCATAAAAAAAGACGAGTGAGTCCATTTGATTATTAATCCTCACTAGAAACTCGAAGCAATTGTCTAGTAAGGATTGGAATAACACTCACAGGAGAAATTGAAAAATATAGCGTATATGATTCTAAACTGATGCCGGGATGATGATAATTGATTATGCTCATTTTGACGACGTAGTCACTTTTGATACTACATATAGTTCCAACAAAGCATATAGTCCTCTTGCTATATTTGCAGGCTTTAATCATTTTAGAGAAATGGTAATTTTTGTACCTGCTGTCCTTTATGATGAGACAACAGACTTATTCAAATAGTTGTTTGAAACATTTTTGCAAGAACACAAGCATATAAACTATATTAGGATAGCTGGTAGCAATGATTATAGCTTCACTAGGCTACTAATGGTAAGGACTTCATTTCATGCAGTGGAGTTAAAATATGTATAAACTTTATATAATGATGGTAGTTATGCTAATTGTTTTTAATTTGTAGGAGTCAGTTTGACAAATATATCAACCCTTCATTTATTTGAGTAGTGAAGCACCTTTGTTCCAACGTAGATATCTAACTTTTCTAGAACGGTGCATGAACCTCCAATGGTAGGACATAAGATTCTTTGGAAATTGAATTACGGTTCTAACATTGCATTTAGTATTATTTAGCTAAAACATTTTAAAATAGCTTAATTGATCCAAAAAATTCCAACAGATTTTAATTTTTTCTTATGAAGGTTCATCTGTTTTGCTACCTTGAGACGTACTTTTGTGGAGTTCTACATCTTGAAAATAGACAACCTCTCAATGGTTCTATTAATGTATTTTGTAAAGATGCTTTCATATTTGTTGCACAATTATACTTGTACTTATTCTAGAAAAACATTGAACGTTACCAATGAGATGTTACTTTAGTGTTTTGATATCAGTTGCATATTCTATTTAGGTTACAAATAGTAGTTATGACATTTAATGTGTTCCCTAACACAAATTTAGTCACAAATCATAATATTTTAAATTTTGAAGAAAGAATAAAAGTGAAAAGTTACCAATCATGTGAGTTTGTTACTACTACATGGAATAAACATTACTAACAAATTTAATTTTGCTTCTAATTTGCGTAGAACATGATAATGTCACTTTAGCATTCTAGCATTATGTGCACTTAATCAAATCTTGGCCCAAAAAAAAACTATTATAAATTGTTCTTTTACACACAAATTTGACCATAAAGAAATCGTTAATAACCGAAAAAAGAAGAGAAAGTGGGCACAAAAAAATCTCATTGTAGATTGTTGCAACAACAATGAATGCAGTTGCCAAGACAATCATTATAAAAAAACATAAATGTCTAGTTAACAAAACAAATCACCAGAACAGGGGACCAATAAATGTCTGATTTTTTCTTTAAGGTTCACATAGGCTTAGTTTCATACAGGTAACTATGGAAGCCTCAAGAGTTTTAAGCAGCATATGTCAAATATCACATGCTAAATTTTAATTATAAATATCCACACAAGTCATGACTCTATTAGACACTGCTATAAATTTAAAATACTTGTTGTAGGGGTTAGTGAGAGGGAGAGAGGATGTAGAGAAATTAAGGGGTGGGTTTGACCTAGGGAGTGGGAAGCATGATGGATCTTGGAGCTAAATTTAGATGTTTTTGTTTCCTATGTTTATGGGCAAAGCTTAGAGGATTATGTGGATAGCAATGATTGAGTTTTGATATAACTAGTATTGTTCTTTCAAATGGGAATTTTGTGTCATGTGTCATTTGATATAAGATGAATTTTATACATGACATAATTAAGAAAAAAATTAATGATAAGAAATAAAACTTGACGAATGATACAAAATTTTGAATCTATTCCCATTATCTTTAGAGTATTGATTAAAGAAGCAAAAGCATTAAATTTGTACACTATTATTTAATTAAATTTTTTGACTCGAATAATTTTTAAAATAATCAAAGAGAGTCAACCATTTATGTTTATATGTCAATGTTTGATTGATAGTTCACTTAGGGCATGACCATTAAACTCAATTTTGAATGCATTCATTCAATTTCATTAAAAGCTTAAAAATATTTACTTTTCTCATCAAACTTAAAATCCAAATTGATTTTATCAACTTCCTTATTAGGATACACCGGTAGAAGGGGGAAAAACTATTGGTTTTCATTGACTTTTCACAGATTGAGATTTTAATAAACAATGTCCACAATAAATATATAAATGGAATAAATAGTTGGATAAAAAATGTTGCAAGAAGTAGTTGTGCTGTTCATGAACTTGCAGCAATGCAGCTGTTTATTAGAGGGTGGAGGAGCCAGCCTGTGCATTGGTGGTAGTGTATCGAGTTTAATATACTTATCAACAATTGCGGCCTTCATTGACCAATAGCATTACAAGGAGAGATGTTTGAATTGGCACTACGGCATGTATATGTAGTAGCAGTAGGGTCAAAGCATGTTGAAGATATATGTGGTTCATAAACAATTTTCTGCGAGGAATAAGACAAGGGCTTGATTGTTACAACATGTAGTTTCAAAGATCTTAGTTTTTTTCTCACTCTCTAGTTCCTATCCATATTGTGGAAGAATGTATGATATATAAGGAATTATGGGGCAAATGTAATGTGTCACATTAGTATATTACAACAAGCGAATAATATCACGTTAAAAAAAAAAAAAGAGCGAATAATATGTTTGATGACCTTCAATAAGAGAAAGTTTAGATTCACATTATAGTTATATATTAAATTCATACCATACACTAGGATCGGTATTTAAAAAAAATAAAAAAAAGCAAAATCAGAGTAAAAGAAGTTTGTGGAACCAAAAAAAAAAAACATTGAGATGGAAAAAAACTTCTGTCTATCTCATTTTTTGGCATCCAATCAATGTTATATACCTTTCCATCAAATCTTACCCCATGTCGCTCAAATATCCAATCATAGCCTAAGACTACATAACATAAAAATAAATGAAACTAATAGAAATCAAGACAACGTAACTGCATAACATGACAACTCTAACTACATAACATGACAACTCTCTTTATTTCTTTGGGTTGAAACTAAAAAAAGAAAAAAATTTACAATGTTATAACATAGAAATCAATCTCATATAAAAAATTATAAAAGCAAGAACCAACATAACATTATTTCTTAAAAAAAATAGTTTCGATATTAATAATTTCAATTTTCAGTACCTTTCTTTTCAAACGTGTTTTTTTTTTTTCCTTTTTAACTTGTTTGTTTTATAAAAATTGGATAAACCTTTAAATTTATCTCTAAAATTAGTAAAGTCAGTAAAGTTCATACATTATTTTTTAAAAATATCAAATTATTTCATTGCATTGCATCTTTGCATCAAATTTCTTCTTGGCGTCAATGATCCATGGATGAATTTAATGGACAGGTGCAAATTTTGGAGACAAATTCAATATACGCATGTTAAATTGGGGATCAATTTACTATTTTCAAAGCTTAAAGACAAACTTGACTATGTCAAAGTTGTCAAATTCTAGAATTTAAGTAAATTCATAAACTTTTAGTAAATTTGAGAGCTTAATGGTTGTTTTATTTAAACTCATAAATTTACTAATAAAAAAGTTAGTTCATTTAGTGTAGCAAAATCAGACGAGTTATCTTACAAGTTTAACATTAATGACCCATACGAAGGTTAACTCTTCAAAACCTTGAATAATAAGGGTTTTTATGTTTTGGGTTAGTTTGGGCCCAATAATAAAATTTGGATCCAAAATAGTTTTTGGGCCCAATATTATTTGTAGCCCCTCACACCTTTCCTTCCCTACGCCATCTTCTTCTTCCCCCAAAGGTGAGAGAATCTAGAGAAAGCAAGAGAGAGAGAGAGAGAGAGTAGCGATGAGTGTTCCTTCTCGGAACGAAGTCCTGTCCCTCTTTCGTTCCCTCCTACGAGTCGCTCGCACCTTCCCCGACTACAACATCAGGGATTACATGAAACGACGAACCCTCGACGCGTTTCGCCAGAACCGCGCCCTCTCCGACCCTCCTTCCGTTTCCTCGGCCTTCTCCGACGGCAAGTCGCAGCTCGACGTCGCCAAACGACAGTCCGTCGTGTACTCTCTCTACGCCCCTCCCCTCCGGAGCGTCATGGAGCTCCGGAACCCGCACAGAACCTCTTAACTCTGTAGGTAACTGACACGTGTCAATTCTGCTTTTAGGTTTTATGTGGTGTGACTGATTTTTGATTTTTTGCTTCATAATTTTGTTGTTGTATTTGTGTCATAGTGTTGTTTATAGATTGGATTTGGAATAATTGGTGACCAATTGTATTGCCTTTCTGCAAGATTGCTTGTTAGTTGGTGTTGTTGTGTGTATCGAATTATGCTCTGGTTTCATGTGGAGAGCGTTCGAATTTGGCTAGAATAATTTTGTATTCACTTCCTATTCGTATTTCGTGTTTGTAACTAGGTAAATGATATGTCTGACTTGTAGTATCGGGTGGATTTCAGTTTGCACACCTTCAATGTGTGAAAACCGAGTTTCTATTTATCTCTATAGGTCTGACTTAAGAGAATGTAAAGAAAATAAGTACATTCTGTCATTTTTTGTTGGAGTAGTAAAACTTAGTTTGCAAACTATAAATCAAACACACCCTTAATTACCCTTAAATTTCTGCAACTGGAACAAGGTAGCTTCTTAGCTACCCTATGAAATCTAATTTAACTATTTTTAATAATTTTTACAATTAAATTCATTGATTTTTGTTATTATGTCATGTTCTATATGATTGTAATAAATTTTTCATTAGTCAAATCATTGAAAGAGCCATCTTATAAGAGGTGTAGAGATTTGCAGACCATTTGAGCTTACGATGCATTTCTCTACAAATAATGTATTAAAAAGTATTAATTTATCATATTAGATCATATAATTCATCAATATGTCATGTTAGATAATGAAATAATAACAAAAATCAATGAATTTAGTTGTAAAAATGATTAAAAATAGTTAAATTAGATATCATAGGATATTTACCCCATAGGATAGCTAAGAAACCACCATGGAACAATCCTGTTGCACATGAGCAATTCACTTATATGAGCTTTAGCAGATCAATACTCGAGAGCCTAACTGTCAAAGTTGCTGATTTATGGGTATAGCTCTTCTAGTATGATGTGCTTATCATGATGTCTATAACTCAACTCTATATAATACGAGAGAGTACACGAAAGAGATTGAGAAACTAGGCAAGTGAGCTGGTTTTTATAGTCTGCTATACCATTGAAAATACGAGGAGTCATTTTAACAAGATTAGATGTAGATCCCTTTTTATAGGGCAGAACAGCTCCTGGCAGGGGAAAGATTAGTACCAAACATAGAAACACATACATGGAAATGTCATCATCTGTTGCTATTGCATGAACATTAAGGCAGTGCTCTTTGCGAATTGCTTCTGTTTCATGTCTGATTATCTTTTCATTAGTAGGATGTCGTATTCACTCCTTCGTGTTTCGAGTTATTGCAGGGTCTGTTGAGGAGAGGACGAATCAGAAATGTGTGTTTCCTTACCTTTGCATTCATCAGTTGAGGAACTGGCAACGAAGTGCAAATCTTTCGAAGATCTTAGTTTCTCGCGGAGTGCAAAGCATGCTCTTTTAAATACGCGACATTTCAATTTTTTTCGGAGGACAATTTGATGTATGTGATTAGTAGAGTAGCTTCCCTATTAATAATTGTGAAACCTTTATTGAAGTTATTAGAATGCGTAATTTAGTTGGCTTGTCTCAAAACTTACAATTTTTTACTTGTAGCTTGTCTGGAAACTTATAATGCTATGGAATTGAATTGAATTCCAATGAAAATTGAATTAAATTCTTATGTTTGGAATAAATCATTGAGTAAAGAATTGAATTCATGTAAAATTATTAAAATATCCATTCAATTAAAAATTATCTTAACTTGCCCCCGTATCTTTGTGAGACTACAATACATGTCTCTTTTTCCTCCACCCATCGCAACTCCTTTCCACCCAAACTCTCTCCCTCTCTTGGCCCAACTCTTTCCTCCTCCCCTAACCTTCGAGCCACCACAGCTTGTAATAGGCATTGAGTTTGTATGGTCCCCTGTGTAGTCTATGATTCTAATTCCTTCATTCCTCTTTCCCTACTCCGTCCGGCACTCTCTCATCCATCTTTTGTCGACGTCAAGGTTGGATCTGGTCCCAGTGCAGACTCTCCACTCTTCCTCTTCCCGTGTCTATGCATTATTACTATGTCCCCATTTGCTTGCTGGTCCCTCAGATATGCTTTCTGGTGCGTTTGGTGGCGGAGTCATCATGAACCAGGGCCTTCTTGAGAGGCGGCTAGCCGATTATGGCAAAGCACAAGAAGTGAGAATAAAAAACGAAGTGTATAGAAGAGTATTTTGGATTTGAGTGGTGCTATATGTACATTAAATATTGTCCCAATGTATAGCCACCATTGTTTTAGATACACTCTGGCCTATTATTCCCTAGTACTCACTAATTATGAGTATTTTTATGTATAATAGTATGTCGGTTGTATGTTGGTATTCATTTTATTGTACACATAGACTTTAATAGTATGTCGGGTGTACGTTGGTATTTATTTTATTGTACACATAGACTTTTTCTTTAGATTTTTACTTGTTTTGGTTGGATGAATTAGTAGAGATTTGCAAATCAAATCCCTTTGGGTTTGATTTACTTTGAGGGAAATTGTGGGAATTGAATTCCATTCCAATTCCTAAGGGAATTCAATTTCATGGTGTTATAGTTAGTTTTTGATACGATGTGCTCTTTTAGCGTAATAATTTTATGATGCAACAATGACAAGGGAGTAAAATATCATTTTTGTTCTTAAAGTTAGCAATTTTTATTAATTTCGTTCTCAAATTTTTAAAATCATCAAAATTATTCTCAAAGTTGTCAAATGTTCATCAAGTTAATTTCACATAGACTTAACCCTAGAAAAAAAACTTGATGGGTGTTTGGCAACTTCAAAAATAATTTTAATGACTTTGAAAGTTTGAAAACAAAATTGATAAAGACTATTAATTTTGAAGATGAAAATGATATTTTACTTGGCAAAGTTGGATTAGCTGTGGTGTTGTTGAGATTGATTTTTATGGTTGTAGAAGCATTGGAAACGTATTTTGCGTTATTAACTCTGAGGACAAGCATATATAGGTGCCTTTTAGTGCGAAAGAGTGCAAAAGAACATGGTGACCATCGGAGTGTAACTTTAAATATGGTCAAGAAGTGTATCTTTAATCTTAGTTTTCCGTATTAATCTAATCTCCCGCTGTAAAGATATGGCCACGAAGAGTTACAAAAATCGCAAGAACCATTTCATTATAAATTACTTTTAAGGGAATAAGTCCTCTCATGAATTTTTCATATGACATTATTATGTGTAATCTTTCACCTTTAATTTTTCTTTTATTTATGTCATGTACGAGTCTCACTTTTTTAATTAATATTGAGAAATCACACATGACAAAATCATATAAAAAAATCCATGTGAAAAAATTCATCCCACTACTTTAATTCTTCCACAACCCAAAATTATGTAATCTCTAATGAAGAAGAGATATTATTAGGTGAACATTTGCTCAATAATTTTTTCTTACACACAAAAAGGTGATACATCTCAGCATATATTTAAATATATTTTTAATAAATCTTGTGATACCCACAATTTTTTTATGTGTGCCTGAGAACATGTTCACATAAGAATATTTTTTTAAATAAATGATGAAATAATCAACATAAACCTTTTTTTTTCTAAATGAAAATGTGAGGATTTTTACGCATGATTTATTCCCTAATTGGTGCATGTTGGGAAAATTGTGCTAAGCGGACCATATTAGTTGTTTGAGAGAGGAAATGTGTTCTTTCAAGTGTTTGTCCCAACGGAAGTGTCTGAAGATATGTTGCTTCATGTCTACTATGAAGAAATTGAAAGGAAATGTTGCAAGGTAGCCTATTTCTCTGGTTAAGTCAATCAACCCGAAAGCCATGTAGCCATTACACATGAAATTGCTTCCCAGAATTGAAAACAACTGAGAAAAATTTAAACTAGTGAACAAAAATTGAAGTGGAACATTACAACTACAAGTCCATTTACATAACCAAAGATCTATTAGACAATCAAATGAGCTCTACCAATCTCAAGTCCAAACGAATAACTCTAGAATACAATCAAACAATACAGATTCAAAGTGAAACTAGGTCTTACATGATCATGTTAAATGGCCTTTCATGTCAAAATTCTCACACCCTTACTCTTCATCAACTCAGCTTTGTTTTCCATCTTAACAGGAACCGGAGCAGAGAACAAAATCCTCTCTTGGTGTGCATGAAGCTGCCCTTTCGCTACATTTCTGCCATCATTCTTTAGGCCCCTTCTAGGGATCATTCCCCCATCATCGCTGCTATGTGGCGATCCTCCATTTTCCTCAACCACGGCTTCCTCATCATCCTCGCCCCCTTGAGAAGAATTGACAACATCTTCAACTGCACAGCCACCATTCTCCAAGACCTCTCCTTGATCATCACTAGATGAACTTACATCCAAGCAAGTCACATCCCCACTTAGATCCGGTTCATAGGCACCGGCGCCGCCATAAACCTCATAAATCTTCCCAGTCTCTGCAAATGTCACACTTTTCTTCACCCTAGGTTGAACTCCTTGCCTCTGAACAAAGACCCCATTTTTCTTTGGTGACGCCTCATTCCTCCTACTGACCAAAACATTGGAAACTCCGTCATCACCATCATAATCATCATCATCATCATAATCACCGCCACCAGCAACACGAAGAACACCCTCGTGCTCCAAACCTTCACCATTTTCAGAAACCTTGCACAATTTGCTAATCCTCTCAACCCTGCCCCTCAAATTCTGCAACATCTTCCTCCTCTCATCATCGTCACCACCACTAGAATCTCTTGATTTGTTCACTCTCTGAGCAAGCCTCCCATTCTTTGCTATTGTGACACAACGCGTATGCTTCTTCACAGCAACCCCTTCAATTGAGTCCAGAAACTGAACCAAATCCCTGTTAATCGACCTCTTCCCATCCACAATCATCGGATCACAACCCTAATGACAAAATTTGGAAATCCCCAGGGTCAAAAAAGGAAAGAAAATGCAAAACAAAACAAATAATTTTTTTAAGAAAAAAATGAAAACCCTTTGATTGGGGTTACTACTAACCTCAATGGAATCGAGTTGGAGGAGCAAGTTGAAGGCTTTATGGGAGAGAGCGGCGAAATTGTGGTGGGTATTGAGGGAAAGAGAGGATTTGAGGGAGTTGAAGGTGGACTTGATGAGAGCGAGGTGCTTGAGGTGACTTAGGGTTCGTGATCTGCGAGCGAGGAAGGAGCGGAAATGGGTCTGAATGACACGCGCCGCAGCGTGGCGGAGAGAGAACGAAGAAGAAGAAGAAGAAGAAAAGGAGTGGTGGGTGAGTGAGGATTCGAGGGATTCGACGCGGTGGAGGAGGGAGGAGATTGCGGAATGGGTCTGGTGTTGGGGGCTGTGGGATTTGGGGTAATGGGGATGGAGGGGAATGGGTAGTTGTGGGTGTGGTTGAGAGAGGAGGGAGGCAATGGCTTGTGCAAGGTGGTGGTGATCTTGTGGTGGTGGGGGGGGAGGGGTGGTGCAACAAGTGTGAGAAGGGTTGTTGCTGCAGCAGCAGCAGCAGTGGGTGGAAGGAGGAGGAGGAGGAGGAGGGAGTTGGTGATGGTGGTGAGAGTGGTGGTGGGGGTGATAATGGTGGGAGGCCATTCAGTATTGATGTGTAAGAGGGAAAGAGAGGTTGTTTGATTGGATTGAGCCTTCAGCTTCTGTGTGAATGGCGTCGAGCTGAGGCAGAAGGTTAGAGGAGTTTCAAGGTTTTTTTGGCCTTTTTCCCCTTCCTTGTGATGATGAGGCTATTGTCTTATTATTGGATATACTTAGGTCAATCCAAATCATCAAGATTCAAAACTATGTGCTTGAATATAAATTTCATATTCCTAAATTTAGAAGGAGTAATGCTTAGGCTCACAACTAATTCATATACTTACTTGTCAACTTATTTATTTTAATAAATGACATTTGATATTTTATTTTTTATTTATAATTTGAGTGTTATTTATTAAAGTTAGTAGGTTAGCATGTAAGTTGATTAAACATTTTTCATTTAAAAGTTCCTAAAGTTACTTATGAAAAAATTCATTTTGCAATAATATTAATTTGAGAAAAAAATGGAATTTGTATATTTTCATTGACATTCAATGCTTTATAAAATTGTCCCTAAACATTATTTTTTTCACAGAATTTTACCTCATATGGATTATCGGTATGAATTTTGTTAATAAGTGCTATTTTATAAGGAAGTAAGAAAAAGAAATGTTGTATCTAAATTTTATAAGTCTTAATACATTGGAAACACGAAAAAACTCAATATTTCACTTAGACACTTGTTAACTTTTTTCTAATTGTAGTATGGACTAAAGCTAACAAGTGTCATTATAACATTTGTTAAGAAAATAAAAAAGATAACATTTCATTGAAAACTTAGATATATTGATTACCAATACATATATTGATCACCAATACCATTATATGACTTAAAAACTTTAAATCTTTTTTTTTTAACTAATGTTGAGGGCATTGGTTAGCAAAATTCTAGTAATTATTATTAGTAACTTTTTAATCATAAATTAAGTATACTCTCTCTGTCCCAAATTATGTGTCATTTTAGTTAAATGTACATATATTAAAAAACTCTAGAATTAAGAATAGTTTAATGAATAATTTTATTAAATTACCCTTATTTAATTTTAGTATAACACTACTTAACATTCTTTAAGAAAATAAATTAATGGAATAATTAAAAGCTTAATAATAAATGTTACCTTAAAAAGTGAGAATGGCAAATAATTTGGGTCAAGAAATATTAATTAAAGTAACAAATAATTTAGAACGTGGGAGTAATTACTTGCACTAATTTGAAAGTGTGGAATCCCAAGAGTAGGAAGATGATGAGTGCATAAGGACGAGGGAATATAAGTTGGCGTCTACCTTAAGATGCAACAACGAAGGAAGTAGTAAAAGGCTGGTATTACGTGGCCCACCAATGCTAACAGTCCAACAATTTTCCAAATAGGTCAAGGACTGGAGGGCCCAATTGTTAATTATATGAAGTGAGATCAAAATCAATTGAAAATAAAAAATAAAAAATAATTAATACAATTAGTAAAGAACGATTCTTTATCCCGCAAATGAGCCCAATGGAATGACGGACACCAAATCCACCTAAACTCTTTGCAACCAAAAAAGATACACACCAAAATAAAACAGTAATAGCTGGTGTATTGTGACAATTTTTGAGAAAAACTAAATTTTCTTCGAGAATAGAAATGAATGACATGATTGCAGTTACTTGAACGAAGGAAAATGCTATACAATACAAAATCCCTTGTATACAAAACTTATACAGAATGATGTGCCATCATTTTATTGATAGCTGTTATTCACCATCTGCCAGCTTCAATAGTTATCCATGTCCTCTATCTACGGTTACCCCTTTCTTCAATTCTCTGGATGAAGCTCTTGGTACAAAATAGCATTGATCTTGAAATAAACAGAAAACTGTGTAAACAGAAGCATGAATCTGTGGCATTAGGAACTTGGTCCTTTCACAGCTGCATCTCAGATGTGTTTCAAATAATGCTGAAATGTTGTATTGACTACAGTAAATTTCATTAGTATATACACTCAGTCAACCCATTTGTCATATGAACTAAAAATTTAGCCAAACTACGTTCTGCTCAAATGCTGAATGAAGATGATAAAATAATGTGAGCCAAGAAAGAAAAAGCAATGTTTCCAAGAGTAACAGGTAAAAGTTCAACTGGCTTTGGATTGTGATGCTTTCTTCACCATAGCAGCATGCTTTTGTCCTGCAAGATGGAACTTGTATACTGTCTCACTATTACATACCACATTACATATACCACATGTTCTAACTGCTTCAGCTGCTGCCCCTCCTTCAAGAACCTTCTTCATCTTTTTCTCCAAATCCACGGGAGTTTCGGCTGTTTTCCTCTTACTCGTGTTCCCACTGCTAGATTTTCTCATGTCGGGGTCGGTCGGTAATTGTGGTCCTATAACAGGATTAGATGCCGCCGGTGGACGGACTTGGGGCGGCCTCAGCAATTCCATGAGTTTCTCGACGTTCTTCTTGTGCTTCTTGCCTAATTTATGTTGATCCAATACCTCCTTGCTGGTGCACTCTATCTTGCAAACTTCACAATATGCAGATTGCACAATCTTAGTTTTAACCTTCTTTGGGTGTTTCTTCCATGTTCCGTTGGCATGAGGTTGTGTCGCGGTATTGGTCCAATATGCGGGGTTAGCATTCGCAGCGGCCAAATGCTCTGTTCCATTTGATAGCAAAGAGACAACCTGCATGAATGGTTATATGGACTATTCCCAACTGATGATAATACAAAATGCAGTTAAAAATTATAAGAAGACATATAATTTCATTCCATTCCCTTCCCTTCTATTTCTGAATTTCATATTTTCACCATTCCTTTCTCTTTCCATGGAGCATACAGACCATTTACAGTTAAAACCCTTTACCTTTCCTCCAATTCACCAAAACATTTACAGCAAACAAAACAGACTATGTTTGTCTGATCCAAATCATAACCAATCAATTAGAATCCGACAATGTTGATGTCATAAATTTCAAGAAATTTCACAAGATAGAGAGAGAGAATATAAATTCTTTATTAAATGAGCTTATTGAGACACCTGAGTTAAAAAACCATTGAATAATCTACAACCTAGTTATGGTCAACAGTGGCACTAAACAAGGACATCATAATTGATGTCTTCAAGTTCAAGTTTCAACTATATCAGTAAGTCATCTTGAATATACAAGACTACAAGTGCGTTTGCATTAGGCAATCAGCTTATTTTAGGTTCAAAGCAACTTATAATCAAAAGCTGATTGAGACTACACGTGTGTTTGCGTTAGGCCATTAGCTTATTTTAGGTTCAAAAAAGATTATAATCAAGAGTTTATTGAGACGATCTTTTGCAATAAGAAAACAACTATTTCATCCATAAGAGCTGTTACTAAGCAAGCACACAGAATCTGCCCTATTAACATGAAAGTTGAAACCAAAAAACAACATCCATCATTCCTGAACTTGAAAAAATAATACTCAAACTCATGCACACACATTCCCCATCATTTCCTCAGCATTCCAAAGTCCAAACCAATCAATTCAAAAGCCAAAAAACAACCTTGCCACATCACAATCACAATCATTTACCAAAAAACACACACTAACCCAATTGTAAAAATTGAAACTTTTAAGACAAAATGAGAGAGAGAAACCCACTCCACTTACGGGTGCATAGATAACAGCAGGGTCAGCACCGTACTGCCTCACAGCTTCCCTAGCAGCCCAATTCTGAGCATTGGGGTCCCAGTAGTACCCACCAGAAGAATCCACCACCAAGGTGCTTGGATCAACCACATGGGTGTGATTTTGAGTGTATGAGAAATTGGGAACAAAGGGCTGTTGTTGTTGTTGTTGTTGTTTATGACCCACCACCACATGGGTTGTTGTTGTTGCTGCTAATGGCAATGGGGGAGCATAGGATTCAATTTCAACCCCAGGAGGATTAAGCCCAGGCTCCAACACAGAAGAAGAGGAAGAAGAAAGGTTAGGGTTTTGAGGGTAAGGGATGTAATGGGTAGTGTAAGACGATGTTGTTGTTGTTGATGATGAAGGTGGTGGTAGGTAAGAGGGAAGTGGGGTTTGGGTTTGGTTATGATGAAATTCAGGCCAAGTTGTGTGATCCATGGCTATGGTTTTTTATGGGGTTTTCATCAATGGCATGGGATTAAGAGGGGTTTTTGATTTGTGAAAGAGGAGAAGGTAGCGATGTAGAGAGAGAAAGAGAGACAGAGTGAGTGAGTGAAACACATGGAATTGGAGGGTACAGTAACATTTTGTGCGTGGAAGTGCTGCCATGAAAGGAAGGTCTATGATTTGTTTTGGTCAATGAAGGAAGAAAAAATTATTGATCTTTGTTTCTGTTTTTGGTAATGGGATACAATTATTGTTCGATCTAGTCCACGTCTCTTATCAATGGGCTTGGGTCAGATTTCAGTATTACCTTCTTTTATGTACAAATGTTAAATATCATTATATGTATACTAGAAAATGGGGCACCCAAACAAGTTATAATTCAAGTGGCACTTCATCGTTTGATATCAATGATATGATAAGGTGCCAGGCTTTTGTAATTCCTTTCCACACATTCGACTGGTTAGTCTTCGGCTTGACATCAGGTATGGTATCATCCCCACATTTATATTTATCTCTCAACACCTGAACCTAAAGAGAGTCCTTATTAGCAATAAGACCCCAACCAAGTTTTGCCAAAAAGGATATATTTATTAACCTAGCTTGACGGAGACCAAGCCTGCCGTCTATCTTTGGTCTACAGATAGAGCTCCAAGAGACCAAGCTTATTCTTCTTCTTCCTTCAACAGAACCCCAAAGGAAATTTCTAGCAGATCTATCAATAAAGTCACAAACTTTAATCGGGAGGAGGTAGGTCTGCATGATATAAGAGGGGCTAGTTTCAATCACAGACTTGCAAAGAGTCAACCTACCTGCCATAGAGAGAGAGGACACCTTCCAGTTCGATAGACGTTGGCTAAGTTTACCGGTTAAACTGCTGAAGGTTTGAGAAGTAACCCTTTTGTGGAATAAAGGAATACCCAGGTACTTTCCGAGATCGTGAGACAAGGAGAAACCCAAACTGTCTGCAATCTCCTTGGCTNTCTTCTTTCTTTTGATTCCTTATCA
The DNA here is from genome assembly GCA_003254905.1 of Nissolia schottii. NCBI lineage: Eukaryota > Viridiplantae > Streptophyta > Magnoliopsida > Fabales > Fabaceae > Nissolia > Nissolia schottii. The sequence continues at coordinate 66,846 of QANU01097513.1, forward strand.
ATCATAGGAATCATTTAGGTTAAATGTTTCACCAATCCCAAATATAGCATAATTTAATGCATGAAACTTTCTTCTTTTCTTTGTTTCCTCACTCATTGTATTCGTCTTAAATGCTTCATCAATACCAAATAGATATGATGTACTCCCTCGGTCACTCTTATATATATTACTTTGACAAATGCACCAAAACAATTAATTTGCAAATATTTAAAGAACATATTAAATACTTAAACTAAATTACCCTTATAAAAAATCTCAATGTAATTAATACAATAATAAAAAATTCATAATAAACAGGGACATAGTTAAAAATATAATAATTAATACTTCCTTAATTTTATCAAACGGCAATTTTAAATGAAACGTGACATATAAAAATAAATAGAAGGAGTATGATCTTATTTATTAGGAATTCTATTTGACATAAAAAAAAACGCAATATCATTTTCAAACGGAGGCCTCTTATGATTGGATAAATAAACCAAGAAGAAATCAAAGGCCTCTAGATAATGTAAACAGAGAACATAATTTCTACAAATGCATACAGTTCTGAGCAATTCATTTTATTTTTGCCTCAGGTTTGATTTGTTGCTTGAAACTTCAAGATAAAAACTTATTGTGCAATAAAATTTTAAACTTTTAAGGTGTGTTTGCGAGTTGAGTTTAGGAGGAGAATGAAAAGCTGGGAGCTTAATCATGACTTGCTTAATTGGATTGAATATGATTAGGCCCCAAAAAAATATGTTATCACACATTAAAAGTCAACTTACCTGCATAATGGGATAAAAGTCATCAAAAAAAATTTGGTTAGGGGTGAATGTCTCCAAGTTTTCACATCCTTCAGGATCACCCTAGTGTAGAAGCAAGTGTAACTGTTGGCACCAAATTAATTAAGTAATATCATCTAGGCTTTCTAGATCTATATGCATATCCTCAAATAACTTTCATTCCCAACAACCATGACACTCTAATTGTGCCATTCAGATGTTACTTAGCATATCGCACATATGGCTAATGCAGTGATACATGATGTATAAGGAAAATGTTATCACCAACTCTACTGTCACCAAAGGTAATAGTAGTCCCAAAATATATGTCAAAAAATTACAAAACTTTCACCAATATGATAATAACAGCATATTAATCAAAACAAAAACAAGTTATTATCCCTATTACATTCATAACAGCCATGCAGTGCAATAATGAATAGGAGTACAAAACCAAAGTAATGTAAAGTAAAAACATAGAGAGCCTCCTACTTTCCCATAACTTATACCAATTTTATGTCAAACTAATATGGGAGAGTAAAAGATACAAAAAAATAATAATGAATCAAATTGACTGCCTCCTCAATACTTGCGACTCACATTGCAGTGTACTTTGATCAATGATCTGTTTTTTAAGCGACAGCCGGCATGTCCTTGAGCCATGCATCAAGTGGCTTACCGATCGAGTACACAATGAAGCCGATCTCGCGCAGCTTATCAGCGTCAACAATGTTCCTTCCATCGAAAACGAATGCAGGCTTCTGCATGTTCTCGTAGATCCTTTGATAATCGAGGCTCTTGAATTCGTCCCACTCGGTCAGAATGCAAAGACCATGAGCATCCTTGGTTGCTTCATAGGCATCCCAAACCACGCTGACTTTCTTCACAGTTGACGGGCTAGTGGGCTGCAGGTGGATCGGGTGATCCCAGTCAAACTTGTTCATCGACAGATCCCTCTGGATTTGGTCCTCGGTAACCTGCGGGTCGTATATGCTCAGGTTGGCCTTGTCGCCGAGCAGGCCCTTGCAGACATCAATGGCCGGGGTCTCCCTGGTGTCCCCAGTATCTTTCTTGAAGGCAAATCCGAGAATGGCAATCTTCTTGTTTGACACAGTGTTGAACATAGATGCAACTACGCGGTTAACAAATCGGCTCTTCTGGTAATCGTTGATCTTGATAACTTGCTTCCAGTACTCGGCCACCTCCGGAAGGCCATTGCACTCGCAGATGTAGACAAGGTTCAAGATATCCTTCTGGAAGCAGGATCCACCGAAGCCAACGCTAGCATTGAGGAATTTGGGTCCAATCCTCGTGTCGGTACCAACAGCGAAGGACACCTGCTCGATGTTTGCCCCGGTAGCCTCGCAAAGCGCCGACATGGCATTGACCGATGAGATCCTTTGTGCCAAGAAGGCGTTAGCAGCAAGCTTAGACAGCTCCGCTGACCAGAGGTTTGTGGTCAGAATCCTGTCCTCGGGGACCCAGTGAGCATAAACTTCCTTCAGAGCTTGAAGAGCCTTCTGGCCGTCTGGGGTTTCCCTGCCTCCAATGAGAACACGGTCTGGGTTGAAAAGATCTTTTATCGCAGTTCCCTCAGCAAGGAATTCCGGGTTCGACAGGATCTGGAATTTGATCCCCTTGCTGTTGTGAGTCAGAATCTTCTCAATAGCCTCAGCAGTTTTGACAGGGACAGTGGATTTCTCGACAACAATTTTGTCAGACTTTGAGACATCGGCAATCATGCGAGCTGCGCTTTCCCAATATGTCAAATCTGCAGCTTTGCCGGCTCCAAGACCCTGAGTTTTGGTCGGGGTGTTAACAGAGACAAAGACAATGCCAGCCTCAAAGACATGCTTTTCGACATCACTGCTGAAGAAAAGGTTCCTGCCACGGCATTCCTTCACAACAGCATCAAGGCCAGGCTCATAGATAGGAAGCTGGTCGCTATTCCAGGCTGCGATGCGGGGTTTGGAGATATCAACAACAGCCACTTCAATGGACGGGCACTTCAGTGCGATGACCGCCATTGTAGGACCCCCGACATATCCAGCACCAATGCAGCAGATCTTCACCATTTTTGCTTTCTAAATTACCTATCCAAATCACAATTCACTCAGATCAGTAAGAACACAAGCATGCCAAAGAAGCCACTTTAACATCTTCCACTCCAATCATTTTACATCTTAGAACTACTAATACAATTTGCAACTATTGCAATCTTGGAGAACTACCTGCTTTAATGCTTATGCCCCAAAGAACTCAGACTTGTTAAGGAACAAGATGCAACAAGAATAAGCCAACAATTGTATAGCATGAAGGTTCCATTAAATCACAAGTTATCTTATTGTTAATAATCCAAAATAACAATAACCACCAGTGATTTCAAATTGTAGATAAGACATAACAACATGTTACGTAAAATTACACCAGAACTCAATCAGGCATTCCCAATGCTTATAGAGTCAACAACATCCGGATTAGTTCATATCAAAACACAGAATAAGAAATCAGATCAAGCATGATTAGGAAGATCTACATAAAAGATGAAAGTGGAATCCATAAAAAAGAGCTTAGAAGAATCCAGATCTAACACAAACAAGCAAAGTTTGATGATGATTTGATGATAAAGCTTTGGCATATGACCAAAAGTTGACGACTGAGTGAACAACCTTAACATAGCAGATCTAGCTCAAACTGAAGAATCATGAGCTAAATGCACGTGATTTCAATGCAAAACACCACTAATTCCAACAGATCCATTGTTAATTTGCTTCACAGCCAAAACCCACCAGCAAAAACACACACAATCATCGAATCATCGAATCATCGAATCATGGCACAAAATTGAACAACAGAACAATAAGCAAAGTGAAAATTTTCCACAGATCTACTCAGTTTCACACACAAATCAGAACCAAAACCCATCAATCACCAAAGAAACTAACCCCACAACCCCATCACACAAAAAAACACATAATCACACATACATAGAGAAGAAAACAATCTTTTTTACAAACGAAGAATGTGTGATCCAACAACAAGTGAATCAAAAATAAAAGAACGAACTTTGGCAAGAGAAACAGCAAAAAAATGAAGTGGGGGGGAGGGTGCTTAAAGAATTTACCTTTGAGAGAAGAACGATGACCCCTTTGACTAAAAGAGAGAAATAAGACGGATAAAGGTTTGTGTGTGTAAGAATTGAAAAATGAAGAGCATGAGAAAGGTTATATATACCCAACGAAAATCTGGGATCCCAAAACATGTTTTTACCAGAAAGGACATGCTAGCGGTCGGTGCCAACAACACTTTTCTATATTTTGATGTTAGTAAAAAATACTATATACTATATATTATATAAAAGGATAATATAAATTTAAATTTCACAAGTCAANTTTAAATTACATGAATTTTTACCCTTGTTTTTTATTTTGAAATTTTATGATTTATATTAAAAAAAATTATAATAGATTTTTACTTAAAATGAAGAAAGAATGTATTAAAGTATAAAATTAATTCTGATATACTATGAATATAATACATTGTTTACCAATTATAGAACATATATACAAATAAACTTTTTGAAATAATTACGGTAAAAGTCAAATATTTTTATTATATTATATAATAATAAATGTATCATTAAAGTTTGACACAATTGGCAAGTAGTTAGATTTTTTTAAGTAATTAATTACGGGTTTGATTTCTAGTAGTCTATGAAAAAGGTTTTATTAAAAGAAGCATGTCCACTTTAATACTCTTTAAGTCTTAAAAGAAAATTAGTCGTTGTTAGTAACAAACACTTTTTAATAAATAAAAATAATATATATATATACTTCTTATTATAAAGTCGTTGGGCCAAAAATATATATTATTTTTTTGTCTTGATTAAATTACTGACATTTGAATTTTATTATAGGAACTCAACTAATTCAATTTGATCTACTGAGGTTTCTTAAAGGAGTAGAAATCTCCCAATTAAAATTTTCTCCATTCTCATTAAACGTACCGTTTTCAACCAAAAGAAAATGCAATTACAATATGAAAAACAATTTTAACTTTTTAGAAGGCACGAGTGCCTCCTGCCTCCTGCCTCCTGCCTCCTGCCTCCTGCCCTGACTAGTATATATAATGTCTCTATAAATTACATTAAAACTAATTATTAAACTATATTCATTTGATATTTTATAAAATATAAACAACGATAACAACTTTGCAAATAACATTATGGTTGATGTTTAGTTATGGAGCATGGGTAAAATAGGAAAGTTGGTGTGAGATTACTAAAATGCCCATGAGTTTGATGGTAGTCTTTCTGATGCAACTGGCAAAGAAGGGTTTACAGCTTCTTCCCGCGTTTCACGCGTAATTCATTTGCCTACACTTACATTTCTGTGTGTCAACTTCAAACCTTAAACTTGAAGCACCACAAATAGAAGCCATTCTTCATTACCTTCCTAGAACCTCGCATCATCATTCTTCCGGTTAATGTCCAAATTAGTCTCTTAAAAACATCTCATAGTCTAACTTAATTTTTTGAAAAATTAAAATGTCAATTTAATAATTGAAATTTTTTTTAGTGCCTAATTTAGTCTTTCTATTTATTTATTTTTAGGACTAACGTGAGAAATAGAGAAATTAAATTGGATAAAAAAATAATTCAATAACTTTTGTTAGAGACTAAATAAATTAGGTACCGAGACATACTCTCATTCGTCACTATTCCATATTCTCATGGCTAATTCTATGGGCAGAAGATATTGCCATAAGAAAATACCTTTACATTTGAGTTTTCTACTCTTTATTTATTTATTCTTTTGGCCCAAACTTTGATATTTAACTTTTCCTTTTAATTTTGTTTCCCTCTCTTTTGAGTTGTTTAAGTAACTTTACAACTCCGGTTATGAATGTTGTATTTTATTAGTTGTACCTTAAGCAAAGGGGAATGAAGGAATTAATATGCATCATGAGACTTGACTTATGTGTGATTGAAGTAAAGATGCCAGGTTTTCAGTCTCTCATAACATAACATGGGGAGATAATCAAGTTAATTAAAAGCATTAATTGCCAATAAAAGTAATCATAACTTTTAGTGGTAAGTGACATGAGAAATGACTTTAAATTTGATTTACTTTTAGAGATGTTGATGCTAGCTATTTTCGTAAAAGTCATACAGCCATGTGCCAATATGGTCATATTTTTGCTTGGGTTAGGAATACTTAGGATGTAAATAAGATGAGATTGTTTATAATCTTTATGTAAAACCTGATTGACCATTCAAACAGAAAACATACGAGAATTTTCCCTTTTTTTTCTTTTTTGTAAAAATGCAAAGAAAAGAAAGTCATATATATATGGATTGCATATTTCTTTAAGACAAGTGATTGATATATGTCAGTAGAGCATTTCTTAAGAAATTAGAATTGAACATTAGAAAATTAATCATTTAAGTAATTAGAACGGTTTAATAAAAATTACAAATTTATGCAGCACATTCTTTTCCTTTAACACAAACAAAATAGTATTTGTTCATCTTACCTCTTAAACATTGTGGAAAAGCAATGATATAAAAAACATAAGATAAATAAATTTGAGAATAATATTATTGATGGGTATAATAATTACAAAAGAGATGACACCTATTTAAGCCAAAATATAATGAATAACTAAATTAAAATATAATAATAAGAATTAATCTAAAGCAAATTAAACCAATTACAAATATCTAAGCTACAATAAGATTTAATATTATTTTATTCAAGTTTAACTCTTCCTTTCAATTTTCACTACACAATGTTGAAGCTCTAATTTCTCTTAGGTCTTAACTAACATTAATCTTTACAATATGAATATTTTTTGATATAGATCTCGAAATAATTTATAAAAATATATATATTTCATAGAAGCATTCATTTGGCATACAAGCCCCAGGCTATCTCCTAATTTTATTTTATTTTATTTTTTTCATTTCGGGTATCCCATAAATTCTTTTTAATGATTGACATTTGTCATTATGCTAATTGTGCTTAATAAAAACCCATGTCCTCTTCTTTTCGTCTATAAAATTAAAGGTTATAATTTGAATTGGTGGTAGTTTCTTCACTCCCTTTCTCTTTCTTTCCTAAGCAATAATTTTTAAACATCAAATTCCTGAATATAATTATTGAGAGGGAGTGCAGGAGCAGAATTTTCATGTGCGTTTAAGTATTGACCAAATCACCATAATTATAGAATGCCTTTCATTAAAGCAGATGGCGCAAGCTTCAAATCTACGAATGGGACTTTGCTTGAGAAGTTAGAAAATAAATATTGAGTGCATTTGAAGCTATAAAGTAGGAAATAATTTAACAATTTCAACAACAAACAAGTTAGAAGAAGAGGGGGGAAAAATCATAGTTATGAGTATGATGGCTGAGGGATGTCACGACAATCCACACATTTCCAACAATTAAGAAAATTAAAACAAAATAAACAAAAATATATTAAAAAATGCATTGTATTCCTTATATATGTCTCTTCCTTTGTTTTATTTTTCTATCTTCAATTTTAACTAAATTGGTTAATTAAAAAAATGTTGAAAATATGTCTTCCTAGACAAGAAAAATCTTATATANACTGAGAGGTAAGATCCTCGGTGCAATTTGGATCCTTGAGCTCCTCTACGAGTTCAGGATGCTAAAGCAGGACCTGCAAGGACTCTGACACTTAAGTCAGTGAAGGTAGGATGATAGAGTAAAGTCAAGGGGAAATAGGTTTTAGGTCGTACCTAGTGTGCGAAGTCAGCTTAAATACCTGGGTGAGAGCCGTGACTTCTACTGGGCCGAAATTTTCTCACTCGGATTCCTCTCCAAGTCCGTGGAATAATGTTTGTCGAGGGAGTGCGTCACAGTCCGATGATCTCTTTGAGTGTTTATTAGGAAGGAGCTTGTTTAGGTTGGATCTTTACTTGGACCCTGGGGTCCGGGTTCCTAAATAGGCTTTAAGGGCCCAGTCCATAACAGGAGTCCCCCAGCTCGGAGTGTAGAGTGAAGCTCTGCGGTCTGAGTTGAATTAATGTCTTCTTGCTATGGATTTTTCCGTGGAATGTTTGTTAACAAATTATGGTGGTTGATGGGTTTATCCTTTTAGATGTCGTGCGATGTAACATGCTGACGCGAGGGAAAATTAATCCTCTCATGTGATGTCACGTGTACCATAGGGTGGTGTTTTGCTTTCCCAATGGCGCATGCCTCAAGATTTGCAACGATGATTATGGAGGGAAACCTTTGCACTTCCCTACAATTTAAATTTCAAAGTTTGCTCTTTTCTTTCTTCGATTCCTCTTCTACTCTTTCCTTTCTTTCACTTATCTTGTTGTTTCTGTCTTTTTTTTTCCTTTGGATTTCGCTAGAGCTATTTGCTAGGTGTCGTTGCTGTTCTCTTCTTCCTACTGTTACCATTTTCCTACAGAAACAGTTATCAGTAAGTTTTTCTTTCATTTTTTTAAATTTTCTTTGTCTTTCTTCTCCTCTTTTTGCGAAGATTCCTGTGTGTGGTTGCAATTTTTCTATTGGCTTTTGGAGATTTTTCCTTTGATTCACTGCATGTGATTTTTCCACTTGATTCTCTGTTTGTTGTGGTCATTCTTGGCATGTTTCTTCTATTATTCTTTGGGGATGGTGAGAAGTATATTAGGATTTTACCGTAGTGGGTTAAGCCTGGTTTGTTTTTTTATTTTTCTTTATGGGTATAGTTTTTTTAAGTAGTTTGAGGCTTCTGAACTCATGAGGAGGTTGAAAAAGACTTCCAACAGTTGAAGGAGTCGCGTCCTTTATGGGGAACCCACGAACGCTTGACCTATGGGTGGATAGACCTGGAGGCGTTCGCGATTCCCTCCATTATTAAGGAGGAATACATTAGTTATTTAAGTGAGGCGTTGGAACTGACAGAGGAGAGGGGGTGGAAGATCACGAGTATAGGCTAGAAATTGCCTCCGCAGACGATAGGGTATGTGTGTTGAGGCATAGTGACACCCTCTATTTTCGGTGGATTTATGTCATATTTTTCACGACTCTGGGTGTTAGGCTTCTGTTTACCATCTTTGAACGAGAGTTGATGCGACTATATGCCTTTAGTCCCACCCAATTTCATCCTAATGGATGGGCTCTGATCCGTGGGTTTGAGGTGGTTTACAAGGTGTTTGGAGTAGAGCCTTTGCCGAAGACCTTATTGAGCTTGTTTACTTTGATCAACCCCACCGGATGGATTATTCAGTGGACACGGTTTAGGTATTAAAGCTGACACACGTTCAAGGGGTGTGTCTGGGACAAGGATATTTAGTAGGTGGGGGAGTCATATTGAGAGTTCAAGTTGAAGTATTTCAAGGTTTTTGTTGCTCCTGGGATGACTGCATTGTGGGAGAGGGACCAAGACACTGTGGTGGGGATCTCTTGTTATTGGAATAGGAATATCCACCATGAACGTCCGAATGGATTGTCCAAGGAGGAGCTTGTTGAGAGGAAATTTTTTGTTGCTTTGGTTGGGGATAGACCTATGAATCTGAGGGAGATTGTGGAGGGACTTGATGCGGAGAATAGTTTAAGTAGTTGTTATTGTTTATTTTGTTGTCATTTATTGTTTCCAAGTTATTGTGCTAATTGTTTAATGTTTTATTGTAGGCCACTCCGTGGAAACATGACATTGTAGGAGAAGCTTAGGGAGCTGAAGAGGTGTCTGAATGCTTTCGTGAACGAAAAATTGAGGGGGTTGAAAGGCTGTGGAGATCCCTGCTTCTCCAATTCGTGTGAAGATTTCTCCTTCACAATCTGTTGTGGATGATAGAAAGCCTCCATGGAGAACATGTGCGCGTGCTAGAACTTCTTGCAGGGAGTGTTGGCACGTCTCCAGTGCGCTTGCTCAGGCGTGGCCGAAGCTTGTGGACTTCTTGGAGATTGCTGAGGGGAGCTACTTATTTGATGAAGCGAAAGGTTATCTGGGGGAAGTGTACTCGGATGAAGCTTTCGCTCGTAGCTTTCGTCTTCTGTGGAAGGCCATGGGTTTGCTAAAGTATGCATTTAACACCAGCCCGGACTCCGTGGTGACGGATAGTCTCCGCTGAGAGGTTGCGAAGCTGAAGGAGAATGTTAGCCATAATGGAGAAAAAGTCGGTGGAGGATAAGGCTCGGAAGCTGAGGTCTTCACTTTTTGGTGAAGCTTGAATCAAATGTTGAGAGGATTGCGGATTTAGCTAAGGAGAAGGCATCTGACGCTGCTGAGCTGAAGAGGGAGTGCGAGGAGATGAAGAAGGAGTATGATGCTTGCCTAAGGCTATTGAAGGAGGCCGTGGATGCTACATTTGATTCCGTGATGGGTTAAGTTAAACACCTTACTCCTAAGGTTGATTGGGGTGTGGTTTCTCTTGACAAGTATTATGACCCCAAAACCAACAGCATCAAGGACCTAGACGATTAATGCGATCCTCTGCGAATCTTATTTTTGTTAATGTTGTTGGTTTTTTGCCTGGGCTGGCGTCACCTTGAAAGAGTAATGACGACAAAGTCCAAGATAATGGTAGTCGGCTTGGGGGAATAATAGTGTCGAAGCCTAAGATAGCGGGTCTGAATTTTTGGGTGGGCAAGATTTGTTACTTTTTGAATATGCTTTGTAATGGTCTAGGGTTTAGCGTAAATTAGCGATATATCTCTGTAAATGAAAGCCTCCTTGTACCATGGAAGATTAATTGAAATGTTGACTATCGAACTGTTTTTTCTTTCCTTTTTGCTTCTGCGATTTTTATGTTATTAAGCTTCGGATTTTTATGCCTTTCAGTTCACGCATTGGGCTTATAACTTTAGTATTTATTTGCCTTCGGTTTTTGGGGACTAGGCTTATATGGTTTATGTTTATGCGGATTTTTGTCGACGTCCGAGTGATTAGCCTGGGGGAATTATTTCATTACCACTTTTTTAGCAATTTTTTCTTGATTTTTTTATTTTATGTTTCCTTCCTTTTCATATGATCTGAGAAGAGTATTGGGGAATCCTGCTTTATTATTGAATGAAACTGACTCTTGTGGCCTTAGCAAAGTATATTAGTAACAAGTAAAGTACATGATAGAAAACAAAAACTCTAAAGATAGAATCTTCTTAAATTAGTCGCATTTCATGTCCTTGGGATTGCTTTTCCCGTTGTAGTTGTAAGTTTGTATGCCCCATAGTCGAGTTCTTCCATGACGATGTAAGGTCCTTCCCAATTGGGGTGTAGCTTGCCTTGCCCTGACATCTTGGTGCCAATGTTAGCTCTGTGCATGACGGTTTCCGCTGGGGTAACCTTCCGCAGAATGACTGAGAAGTTGTACTTGCGTGTAACTCACCTTTTGATGGCTTCTTCTTGAATTCGAGCTTTATTTTTGTATTCTTCAATAAGGTCCATTTCTTCCATTCTAGCTTGATTGTTACTCTTTGGGGAGAAATGTTGTACTCTGAACTATCTTCACCTATCTTCACTAGTAATCAACTGCTACTATAAAGAACTTTCTCTAGCCCATGGCTTGTGGGAAGGGGCCAAGTATGTTAATTCCCCATTTTTGAAATGACCATGAGATTGAACATGCTTCAAGAGTTCCACGAGAAGTCCTATATGGAAATGGGCGTGCTTCTAACACCTTTTGCATTTCTTCACGTATTTCACAGAATTTTTCTGAAGAGTGGTCAGTACAACCCTTCGTGAAATAGTTTTAGCACTAGGGCTTTTCCTCCCATGTGATGGCCGCAAGATCCTTCACGTACCTCTTCTAAAACATATGGTATTCTTGCCGATCCCACACATTTTAGAAGGGGTTAGGAGATTAATCTCTTGTAAAGTTGATCGCCTACTAGGGTGTACCTGGCGGCTTCTCTCCTTATCCATTTTGCTTGATTTTCAGCCATGACTAGGTCTTCTTCGTGGACGATATTTATTATCGTTGTGGTCCAACATTCAGGTCAGGTTTCATGCAATTCTACATGATTAACTTTGGTTGAGACAGAAGGATGGTGGAGGGTTTCCTGAATGAGTGTTTTGTTGTTCCCCGGGCGGGTACTAGCTAACTTGGAGAGTGTCAGCGCGTTCATTTTCCTTATGCGGGACATGTATTGTAGCTTTCAAAGGAGGCCAACATTTTCTTTACTGACCCCAGATACTATTGTAGGTGAGTGTCCTTGGCCTTGATAATCTCCTTTTACTTATGCTACTAGAGTTTGGGAATAGTTGCAGACAATTAGGTTTCTTGCTTCCACATCCTTGGCTAGGTTAAGACCTGCAACCAAGGCTTCGTATTTCGCTTGGTTATTAGACGTTATGAAGTCGAATTTGATAGTCATCTCAAGTTTCAACAAGTTGGGACCTTCCAGTAGTACTCTTGCCCTGCTTTAGCGGATACTTGATGCTCCGTCAACATACAGTGTCCATTGGTGTTTTTGTGGAGGCGTTGTTGCCAGTAAATTTCCCAATGAAATCAGCCATGGCTTGCGCTTTTATTGCGACCTGTGGTTCATACTGGATGTCAAATTTCAAGAGTTCTACGTATCAGGATAACATTTGTCCTACTAGATCAGGCTTGTGGAGCACTTGTTTAATGGGTTGATCTGTGTAGGACTGAAAATAATGCCTCAATCTTCTTGCTAAGTTGAGTAACGCATAGGCTAGCTTCTCCAGTTTCTGATACTTCAGTTTTGCCCCATGTAAGACTTTGATATTAAAGTAAACTGGAAGCTGCGTTTGATCATTTTCCTTTACCAGTGCGGATGCCACCGTCTCCCTGAAAGTGGAGAGATACAAAAATAATTTTTCGCATTTTTCTAGTTTTGTCAAAATAGGGGATTATGACAGATATGCCTTGAATTGGTTGAAAACTTGCTCACATTCTTCTATCTACTCAAAAGGGTTCATCTTCTTCATGAGCTTGAAGAAGGTCAAGGCTTTCTCCGCGGATGCAGCCAAAAATCTGTTCAATGAAGCGATCCTACCAGTTAGGCCCTGAACTTCCTTGATCGTGGATGGGGACCTCATGCTCACAATGGCTTCACACTTCGTGGGGTTTACTTTGATTCCGTGTTGCTTCAAATTTCTTGGCAAATTAAGAATTGTATTTTTTTTTTTTCCTGTTCGGTCTTTTCTCTTTTCTCTTTGGTTTTTGGACACGGAAAAGGGGAGATTTTCTCTAAATTCAAATAAAAATGCTTTAAATATATTTAGACATGAACTGAACAGGAAATCTATGTAGGATGTACTTCTTTTGGTCAACGAAATCGATGTATTCTTGTGTCATACACTTAGGCGTCAATGATGATCAAATGAACTTGGGCTCAGAAAAAAAGCCCAAACATTTTTTTGACGGAAATGTACAATTAAACTAAACCTACTTGGCCTTTGATCCAACGCCAGAATTGGCCTTGTTCGTATACAAACTATAGATCCAATCGAACAATGCATGGCCCATGCCCGTGATCTATGAGGCCATTATCTTTACTTTTTTTACTATTAATAAATGGGTTAAGTCAAATAANGCCTTGATAATCTCCTTTTACCTATGCTACTATAATTTGGGAATCACTGCAGACAATTAGGTTTCTTGCTTCGACATCCTTGGCTAGGTTAAGACCTGTAACCAAGGCTTCGTATTCCGCTTGGTTATTAGAAGTTATGAAGTCAAATTTGACTGTCATCTCAAGTTGCAACAAGTTGGGACCTTCCAGTAGTACTCTTGCCCTGCTTCCGCGGATACTTGATGCTCCGTCAACATACAGTGTCCACTTGGTGGTTTCTTTGGAGGCGTTGTTGCTAGTAAATTTCGCAATGAAATCAGCCATGGCTTGCACTTTTATTGCGACCTGTGGTTCATACTAGATGTCAAATTTCAAGAGTTCTGCGTATCAGGATAACATTTGTCTTACTAGATCAGGCTTGTGGAGCACTTGTTTAATGGGTTGATCTGTGTAGGACTGAAAATAAGGCCTCAACCTTCTTGTTGAGTTGAGTAATTCAAAGGCTAGCTTCTCCAGTTTTTGATACTTCAGTTTTGCCCCATGTAAGACTTTGCTATTAAAGTAAACTGAAAGTTGCGTTTGACCATTTTCCTTTACCAGTGCGGCTGCCACCGTTTCCCTGAAAGTGGAGAGATACAGAAATAATTTTTCGCATTTTTCTGGTTTTGTCAAAATAGGGGGTTGTGACAGATATGCCTTGAATTGGTTGAAAGCTTGCTCACATTCTTCTATCCACTCAAAAGGGTTCATCTTCTTCATGAGCTTGAAGAAAGGCAAGGCTTTCTCCGCGGATGCAGCCAAAAATCTATTCAATGAAGCGATCCTACCAGTTAGGCCCTGAACTTCCTTGATCGTGAATGGGGACCTCATGCTCACAATGCCTTCACACTTTGCAGGGTTTGCTTTGATTCTGTGTTGCTTCAAATTTCTTGGCAAATTAAGAATTGTATTGTTTTTTTTTTCCTGTTCGGTCTTTTCTCTTTTCTCTTTGGTTTTTGGACACGGAAAAGGGGAGATTTTCTCTAAATTCAAATAAAAATGCTTTAAAATATATTTAGATATGGACTGAACAGGAAATCTATGTAGTATGTACTTCTTTTTGGTCAACGAAATCGATGTATTCTTGTGTCATACACTTAGGCGTCAATGATGATTAATGAACTTGGGCTCAGAATAAAAGCCCAAACATCTTTTTGATGGAAATAAGAATCTGAACAATTAAATTAAACCTACTTAGCCTTTGATCTAACGCCAGAATTGGCCTGGTTCGTATACAAACTATAGATCCAATCGAACAATGCATGGCCCATGCCCATGATCTATGAGGCCATTATCTTCACCATTTTTACTATTAATAAATGGGTTAAGCCAAAATAAATATCCTTTGATCACAACTTTTAAACCATTATACCCTTTCATTTAAAAGCACAAAATTATCTATTTCAATTTTTGAATCCTATTATTTTAGTCATTTTACTTTTTCACTTATGAGTGAAAGTAGAACTCTGTATAAACAGCTTCTAACTTTGACACTCGGGCAATACCGCTCTTTCTATTAATTGATTATGGTTTAGAGTCATATTTTTATAAGTGATATTTGTTGCATATGAAAATGGTTCATATACGATCTCCACAATTTTCTTTAATTTTCAATAAAGATGTTTAAAAGGTTTCAATTACTGTTGGTCACAATTTAAAGGTTTTAAATATATCGTACACATATACTTTTTCATGGTTATCTTTCATCAACAATTTTGTCATTTTATATCTCTTATTGCAATTATTTGAAACCGTCTATGAGCAGTTTCCAACTTTGCTTGCCAGGGAGTACCACTCCTCTAGTTTGAAATAATTCCCGAACAATTACATTATAAAAGTATGAAATTTATAATGANTTTTTTTTTTCCTGTTCGGTCTTTTCTCTTTTCTCTTTGGTTTTTGGACACGGAAAAGGGGAGATTTTCTCTAAATTCAAATAAAAATGCTTTAAAATATATTTAGATATGGACTGAACAGGAAATCTATGTAGTATGTACTTCTTTTTGGTCAACGAAATCGATGTATTCTTGTGTCATACACTTAGGCGTCAATGATGATTAATGAACTTGGGCTCAGAATAAAAGCCCAAACATCTTTTTGATGGAAATAAGAATCTGAACAATTAAATTAAACCTACTTAGCCTTTGATCTAACGCCAGAATTGGCCTGGTTCGTATACAAACTATAGATCCAATCGAACAATGCATGGCCCATGCCCATGATCTATGAGGCCATTATCTTCACCATTTTTACTATTAATAAATGGGTTAAGCCAAAATAAATATCCTTTGATCACAACTTTTAAACCATTATACCCTTTCATTTAAAAGCACAAAATTATCTATTTCAATTTTTGAATCCTATTATTTTAGTCATTTTACTTTTTCACTTATGAGTGAAAGTAGAACTCTGTATAAACAGCTTCTAACTTTGACACTCGGGCAATACCGCTCTTTCTATTAATTGATTATGGTTTAGAGTCATATTTTTATAAGTGATATTTGTTGCATATGAAAATGGTTCATATACGATCTCCACAATTTTCTTTAATTTTCAATAAAGATGTTTAAAAGGTTTCAATTACTGTTGGTCACAATTTAAAGGTTTTAAATATATCGTACACATATACTTTTTCATGGTTATCTTTCATCAACAATTTTGTCATTTTATATCTCTTATTGCAATTATTTGAAACCGTCTATGAGCAGTTTCCAACTTTGCTTGCCAGGGAGTACCACTCCTCTAGTTTGAAATAATTCCCGAACAATTACATTATAAAAGTATGAAATTTATAATGAATTTCATTGAAATTGTTATTTTAACTCATGATACATTAGAAATTGTGGCGACTCACAACTTATATGCCTCAAGTGTAAATTTTGTTAAGATCTCATCTAATAATAAATAAGTTATAAGCTAATACTATATTACATACCAAACAATTAGAAATAGCCAAATACGATATATCTTGCCTATATGATATGTCTCAAGAGAAATGCTATGTGTATAATTTAAAATTTGTCAATTATTATACATTCCGCTCTCCCTAATACGTGTTTCTTTTCCTTTTCTTCATATTATTTATTTTTTTCTCTTATTCCCCAATCTCTCTCCATTTTTTTTTCATTTTCATCTTGTTCTTTATGAATCCCATAATTTTCATTTTCGTTTTCATCATATTAATTATTTTTGGTTTTTCAAAAATTTGTGCATGTGTGTACGAAAGTTTGTGCAAGTTTATTCAAAAGTTTGTGTATGTGAGCACACAAGTTTTCTTATTCATCTTCGATTTTGTTTACATTTTCGTCATTTATTTTATTGTTAAAAAGTTTGTGCACACTAATTCAAAAGTTCGTGCATATGCTTTAAAATATTTGTGCATGATATATAATCAGTCTATGCACTTAAAGTGTGAGTGAGGGAGATGAAGAGAAAGTACAACAATTACTTTTCGCTATTTAATGCGTTGAAAAATTTTGTGCACGTATATGCAAAAATTTGTGCACTCAAACAACGTTTTTTTATTGAGACAAGACAAAAGTACTATTTGTTTACTAAGACAGACTCAAAAAAGAAAATTTGTGTATTTTCTGTCTTGTCTCTATTAAACAAAGAATATATAAATACGAATAAATGTGTTTTGTATACTGTCACTAAATAGAACACAAAATTGAGTTGTATGTCTCTGTATTTCAGTGTTATCTCAACAATAAAACACAACTTCAATGTCACGTATGCCACGAATTGGCAATAAGGTAACAACATTTAAATTGTATTCCTAACCATACTCCTAGCAGCGCCGTATATATATATATATATCAGGTCTTCATATGGTTCACATATGTCTCATGGCTTCTGTGACTCTATGCCATTGATGACCATTGTTTTAATGCAACCGCTTGTAATATGATTGGTGGTTTGTACAATGGCATCACAATTCACACGGATAATAGAATTAAGAAATTGTCAAATTATAGTGATTAACTACACACTAACAACAACTACCATCATGATTTAGCAATTCTTGAGTTTTTATAGGCTCACATGGTATAATTGTTTTTACATTATGCATAGAAATTAATCTAATTACAAAATAAATCAATAATAGAATGATGATTAATAAAACATAGGTTATTCATTCCGCACGTAAGTTTTTATAAGGATGCCGACATTTCTTTATATTTCAATTGCTATGATTTATTTTGATATTTAAAATAATAAGTAATTAAATTTAGTAGTACACATAATTAATTCTTAGCCATAAATAACTATAAAATATTGATACCTTAAATTTGATGGAGTATAACTTTACCAAAATAATCTATTACTATTAATAAAAAGGATATACCAAAATAATTGCTTTCTATATCCAATTTTATGTTTTCAAAATTACCCTTGGCAAAGTAGTTCTCATGCTAGTGTTTTTTCCTCCTTTTAAAAACTGTTTCCTTTTTTATTTTTAATTATTTTAAAAATTATTAACAATTCCCTACCTCCTATTTTCTTTGACCTTATTCTCTATGCTCAATACTTGACAGACACAAAGTATTTTACTTGTCAAAACTGCTAGTAATAATGAAAATTTTATAAAAATAAAACAAGCAAAAATACATATTCCTCAAATAGATCATTTGTAAAGTTGTTCCAAAAATAAACATTTCTTTCGTATAAAGGGAGACGCTTTAAATCGGCTCTTGTGTATCCCAAATTTTCTTTTTCTTTTTTTATTTTTTAATTAAAAATTAATTTAAATTGATTTCTACTTTTTTTTAAAAAAAATAGAAATAGATTTAAATCAACTGTAACATGTTACCAAATTTGAGATTTTTTTATTTAAGATCTAGGGTGCATATTACCACATTTGATAAATAAAAAATAGTCAAATTTAGTGACACGTTACTTCAGACGTCGATTTAAATTGACTTCTAATTAAAAAAAATGGAATATACATAAGTTAATAAAAATCAATTTCTTTATATAAAAAAAAGTTAGGAACAACTTTACTAATGGTGTATTTTTGTTTATTTTATTTTTGAAAATTTATTCAGTAATAATATTATAAAATAAAATAAACGGTAGTCTATGAGAGAATCCAAAAAATAAAAAATAAAAATGTAACGTATCAAAAGTTAGAAAAAGTAATTTCAAAAGAAGGAAAAACAGATTTTAGAGCCACGAAAACTAGCCGTTACAAACAGAAGGCCAAAAACCCTCACAACAACGTTCTTTTCTTCTTCACTGCAGAAACAAACACAGTTGTCACACACACGCACTCTCTTCCAATCTCCGACCGAACCGATCTCATTTTTTCCGATGGAAACTGCCACCAAGAACGGCGGAGCAGCCACGACGACTCCTACAACAAAGGACCGATCCAAGAACCGAGAAAACTACGCCGAAAACCTAAACCCTAACAACAATCAATCCCCAATTCCCAAGCCTTGTTCTTCGTTTACTTCTTCGCCCGTTGTTTCGAACAAGTCTTGTTCGAAATCTCAGAAGAAATCAGCGCAACCAGCAACGAAGAACACCAATCAAATTGTGAATTCGCCGCAGAACAAGATCCGGCAGAGGAAGTTTGTCGTGGCGAAGAAGAAGAACACACAGAACAATAACAAGAACGAAAAGGGAGAGGGAGAAGGAGGTAAAAATGTTGAGGGAAAAAAGGCGCCGTTTTGCAAGTGCAAGGAGGAGAACAAGAAGAACAAGTGCCTCTGCGTTGCTTACCAGAATCTGAGGAAATCTCAGGAAGAGTTCTTCAAGAAAAGGCAACAGGAACAACAGGAGCAGCGAGATGAAGATGGAGCTAAAGAGATTGAGAGAGTGATTCAGCAAGAGGAGGAGGAAGAATTGAACGAATTGGGGGATCATGCTGTTGATTTGGCTGTGAAAAGGAGGAGGGAGAGGATGATGGAGGAGGCGAGGGAGCGCGTTCCTCAAGGCACGCCTGGGAAGGTGATGCATTTGGTGAAGGCCTTCGAGAAGCTTCTATCAGACCCCACCCCCACCGAGAAGGAACCAGATCAGGAGGATCAGAAGGAGCCTCAAGAAGAGGAAGAGGAGAAGAAGGCGAAGGAGAAAACGAAGAAAGTGTTGATGAAATGGCCACTGCAAGGGTTGCCATTTCCTAGTGAAACAACTGAGGAGAGGGTAGTTTCTGGATCTTCATTTTGTCCACCACAATGTGTTCTGACATCTGAGAACCTTGGCTTATTGGATCCGAGGGCCTCGGTTTCTTCTTCCTGGGATAGCAACCGAGGAAGGTTTGATTTGATAAACTATGACTGTAAATTATTGTTTGATTCTATTCAATTTTTTAGTGTAGCAATAATCTATTCATTGTGTTGATGTTTGTTATAATTTTAACTTGAAACTGCAGTGTGTCTAGCAGGACTTCAAATGGGGGTAGAAGAAGCAGGAGAAATGTAAGACATTTTGAGTTTTCTATTGGCAAAAAAATGCAGAGTAGTTAATGATTCTGATTCATTAATTACGGTTTTGAATTTGGATTGATGGATTTTTTTTAGAGCTTGGAATCAACTAGCACTTTTGGGGGAAGTAGGTGGAAGAAGAAGCAGTTGAAAGTCACCAGCCAGAAACCATTCAAGCTTAGAACTGAGGTAATTTGCCTTTGCTGATGATGAATAATTTGATTGATTGGTCTTTTAGAAAGTTTAATTTCTTGATTTTTCCCCCTCATTGACTTGGGATTTGGATAGTAACATTATGTAATGGAATGTGCCAATGCAGGAGAGGGGAAAGTTGAAAGAGGAGGAGTTTGTAAAGAAGGTACAAGAGATGGTGACCGAAGAAGAGAAGCAGAGGATACCTGTAGCACAAGGACTTCCATGGACAACAGATGAACCTGAGGTGAGGTCATTTTGTTATCAACTCTCTACTATGTTGGGATTAAAAACACAATTCTCCAATTCAATGACGTGTTTGGTGTCATGCTTGCAATTGCTATCGTAGGTTGTTACTTAGCATTCTTTGTTGCTACAATTTTTTCAGTGCTTGGTAAAACCTCCAGTGAAAGAAATTACAAGGCCTATTGACCTGAAGCTTCACAGTGATGTGCGGGCAATGGATCGTGCTGAGTTTGATCATCATGTAGGTGCCTGCTGTTAATTTCCTTTTTCCAATTTTACTTCATTTTAGGGTTTAGGGTGATGAGCACACTACCATTTGTTTATTTAAGTTACTGCAATTGTCCTTCATTTTGAAAATGCAAAATGTAGGAAATGGAAATTTGATGAATGTGTTGCATCATGTTAGGTTGCTGAAAAATTGAGCTTCATAGAGCAATACAAATTGGAGAGGGAGAGGCAACAGAAGGTACACACCATTACTATCATTTCAGAGATTCCTGCAGAAATATACTAGACATTCCTGCAGAAATATACTGTGTCCTTTGAGTTAGTGCTGATTTCTTGTATGTTATTACTCCACTAAAGTTGGCAGAAGAGGAAGAAATCAGAAGGTTAAGGAAGGAATTGGTTCCAAAAGCACAACCCATGCCATATTTTGATAGACCTTTTTTGCCAAGGAGGTAAGACTTGATCTAGCCCCTAATGAAATTCTAACGATGGACATAAATGCTATCTGTGTCTCATTAGGTTTTTTTTTTGTGTTTTTTGCATGTGGCAAGGTCAATGAAGGATCCAACCATACCTAGGGAACCAAAGTTTCACTTGCCTCACCACAAGAAGACCAAGTGCAGCTTATCATCATGGAGTGATATGAGTTCCTACTCCTTCCTACCTTAACTAAGCTTGGATAAAGATTGTTTGTTGTTGATGTTAAGAAATAATGTTCTTTTCTATCACTTCTGTGAACATTATTCAATTCTATTCATGGCAACCAATATAGTTGCACATTATTTTTTCAATTTGGCTTTGGTCAATTCTAAGATCTTTTTGTACAGTGTTTAAATAAAATCAGGAAGAATCAACTTGTTTTTTTGGGAATGGTTTAGGGTTCATTTAACAATGAGTTGACTGAGTTATCAATTTGAGTATCAGATTTATCGATTGATTGACCAACATTGCCCAAACGCATTTGATAAGCAAAACTGCAAACTAGGCATGAGACTTATCAATTTGAGTAGACTAAGGTATCAATTTAAACGCTAGATATGTTGACAAAGAATTGCAAGACATTGCTCTCACAAATCAGACAAGCATTATCCAAGCTATTTACCACTCGTCCAACAATTTGATTTAAACTTAACCTTACCACCATAGGCAATCTGATATAGCAGTTTGAGTACACTAAGTTACCAATTTGAGTATCAGATCGATTGATTGACCAACATTGTCCAAATGCATCTGACGCAAACTCTAAATCTTTAATGTATTACTCGATTAGATCAAATTAAGCTAGCTAAGTAAAATTTCAACAAACTCAACATAGAATGAGGTTGGAATTAAGAGCAGAAATAAAAATTCCTTGTGGCAATAGGGCAAACTGGTTCTACACATCATTTTAATGACAGAGTCACCATTCAAAAATCCAAACTAGAATGGATACAGGACAGTAAACAAAAAAATTGTCTAGATATCTCTTCAGCAAAAAAACAAATCCTAGAGGCATAAATCTCCATCAGTTCTCAATAGCATGGCATTTTCAATGAGCAACCACAATTCGTCCCGCGACTTGGTCAAGATCCCTTCGTCCACTAGAAGTTATTCTCCTACCTCTGCAATACAAAAAACCATAATTAGTTGAATGCAAATGTGATAATCAGAAGGTTCCACGGCCATTTTTTGGCATTGTAGATTGTAACACAAACTTACCCTTTTGGATCAACCTCAATAATGTTCATAATTTGCAGCTGTTGCAGAATATGTCTGGCAACAGCGCCACTGCTCTCACAGAAATGTGGGGGGCGGCTTCCATTCCTCTTGCTGCCACCGTAGATCCTCTTAAAGGCGCCAACACCAAGACCACCTCTCAGATAGATCTTCCTTGCCATAGAGGCTGTAACCGAGATTGAACTCAATTAATCTAACAATATATATCATATACACACAGTTGCCATCATATATATCTATCTATGCTAGCACATTGAATCCTAAGTAGTAGACTCACCAGCTCTAACATAATACCAATCAGGATCATAGGGAGCGAGTTCTTTAAATCTCGCAGTTTTTACAATATCTGTCCACTCAGGAAGCTCTACCTGTTCAAGTTCAAAAACAAGTTAGAAACAATAATTGTTAGAGGAATCTTCAGGTGCAATGAAACTGTAAAAAAAAATCAACAATTTAGCAATTGGCGACGGATTTTTAGAGACAGAAACTTGCTTTCAGCAACTACATCAAGATGAAATTAATTGACAATAATAGAATCACCGCAGCAAGTAGCATTGTAGAGAGGAAGATCAAAGGAACCAAAAGCAGCTATGATGCACCACTACACAGAAAAGAAGTTTCAGCGAATAAGCTTATGTGAAATTCAGCCACATCATTTGTCAAAAAAATACGTAATCCCAGATGCAAATTGAATTTTATTAGATTGAGAAAGTGACATTAGCAGTACTCCTAATAAACTAAATCAGAAAATAATAATAATAACAACAAAAAAAATTGACTAAAAATGGAGAAACTAAAATCAAAAACAAAAATGGGGATTCAATTAGGCACAGTGTAACAAACAAAAATCGAAACTTTGGACGACCCTTTTGAGTTGAATGCATCATGTAACCATGAAAAGAGTGTTACCTTGCCAGAACGCTTGAGGTGAGAGGAATAAGCCTTCACAAACTCGTGCGGAGAAACATCCTTCACGGTCCTCGCAGCTGCCAGTGCCATGGCTGAATCAGAAGAGTGTGGCAGCAACACAAAGCTTCTTCCTTTCGGTTCAAAGGTTTATATAGGCGTAAAGCCGTAAATCAAAATTGGCTCAATTAGGGTTTTTCTTCTCTCTCTCTCTCTGTTATTTTTTAATAAAATGACCTTTCTTTGTGTTTGACCCACTTTGGTATTGCAATTGGGCTTCAACATGTATCCATAGTTTTGGGCCAAATGTGAGATTAAAGAGCATTTCCAATATATTTGTTAATTATCATATTAATTTAGTAACAACACGATGGATTCTTTGATTACCATTAAAATATGTTTGTGAGTTGGGTTTTAAAGGGAAATGAAACGTTAAAACTTAGAGTGTGTTTGTGACTTAGGTTTAAGAGAGGAAGGAAAGGTTTTTAAGACTTCGTAATGATTTTTATTTAAACTCAACTCATAAATACACCGTAAGTTTCATTTTAAAAAAGAAAGGTTTTGAAAAAAAGGTTATATTGCCCTTTGTAATTAAAAAATTAAAAAATAATTTAACAAGTAAGACATGTAGAACCAATGCTTAATTGGTTCAAAGAATTTAATTATTATTTCTTTTAATCAAGGTTTTGAGTTTGAGTTGTATGGATTAACCTAACTCAAACTAAATTAAGTAGAGTTTATTAAATTTCAGATACCAATAATTTTGATGAAAACCAAAATAAAGACGAGTAGAGAGTGTGTTTGTAATTTGTGACTTGTGACATGTGGAAGTGGCAACAAATAGACGTAGTGGTGACATTTGGGCGGTGGTAGTGACAATAGAGTGAAAATGGTTATGTATATTTTCCAATAATCCTTTATACCAATATGTAAATAGAGCTTTAAAGTAATAATATATTTTTTTTCCCTTATTCTTTCACTTAAAAATTGTTGAGTGTTTTTAAAAAAAATTGTTAAAAACAAAATTAGGCTAACAAATTAGAAGACCTAGGCTTGCTTTAGAAAAATCGCACATTTCGATTTTTTCATTATTTATTTTAGCACACTCTTAACTAAGTATAAAATGATTATTGATCAAATATTTTTTAAAAAAATGGTTTTTGATCAAAGGAAAAATAAAATAAAATAAAATAAAATAAATGAAACGTGTGTGAAAGTGGTGCATCTAACATAAGAGACAACAAATGCAAAAGCAGTGAGCTGAGATTTATTGGTTCTAAGTTAGTTGTAACTGCGAACTTGATGTTTTTCATAGTTATCATCGAACCCAAACATTGTCAAAAGAAAAAACCAGTGTGTCCCTCCTTCGTAGTATTCATCATCCATTGCAAGCTTTCTCCCTTATCGATCTCATCGCCATTACAAAACCCGTAAATTCTCCCCGACCCACTTCGCCATTTCCACCTTTTTTTGCATCACAGTGCCATTTGAGCTCAGAAGCCATAAGAATCGGATTTTGAATTGTGGGGTTCAAAATGGCGTCTTTCACTGTCCCTTGCCCCAAATGCCTCTCTTTTGCTCATTTGGGATTGAACTCTCAGACCCCGCAACGGAACGTGAGCGTTGCATCCTTTCAGAGCGGGTTGGGGTTGAAGAAATCACATTCATTTGGATCTTTGGTTTGTGAATCCACCTCTCATTTTCTGAATTGATAATGTTGCGTTGATTTGTTCTGATTTTGGGTAGTGATGATATGTGATAGATTGTTTCTTATGTGTGCTTTTTTATATGAATTATGTTTGAGATGTTAATTGTATGATTAGGAAGCTAAAAAGTTGCTTTTAGAATGCTCTCAATTTAGATTATTTTCTTCTTTTCCTATGTTTTTTTTTTGGTAGGTTAGATTTTTTTTCTGTTCCTTATACTAATATCCGGGCTCCATTATTAGAGGGACCGCTGTCCCTCTCGATATAGGTTTAATTCTCTGGGAGTCTCGAATCCAAGTCCTTGTAGGAAGGGGCCGAGCTTGCCAACCACTACCAACATTTGTGTTGGTTTCTGGTAGGTGAGACAGTGAAGGGGAGAAATGGTATTCAAGTTTATTGGCTGAAATTAGAAAATTTGGGTGCCGTGTTTCTAACATATTTCTTGTTTTGGCATATCAGTTGTTAAATTGATTTTTGGTATGAATTAGTAATTAGTGTAATGAGAAAAAATAGCATAACCCTACCATTGTCTTTCCTGTGTTGAGTGTCCTTTACTTTTGGGGAGGAAAAAAACAAGGGAAACCTTTTGTTGCTGAAACCAGTGTTATGTAATGATCCAGTTCTCCTATGGGTGATCAATGTTTTTGTTAAATAGACATGGAGAATCAGAGCATTATGTAGTGATGCCGTTTGATCAATTTTATGTTTAGACAATTTGTAACTCGGTATTGAGTTTAACATTTCTAATATGTACATTTATGTTTTAGGATTCCTAGTAATTTTTATGCTTGAATAATGGTCATAATATAGTTCCATTATTCAATTCCCCTACCGGGGAGACTACACTGTTTTTCAGCGTGTTACAACCAGAAGTGCATTATTTCCATCGTATTTGATTACGTGTGCAAATGACATAGGTCACTAATCTCTTGTAGTTTAGCCATTAGTTTCTAATGTGCAATTTTTCTTAATTTCAGTTTGTGAGTGGTATTTTGATTCACCGATTAATAAACTTGTGTCAGAGGTTTTGCAGCTTTATATTTACTTCCTGATTATTCAAATGTTCCATTGTTGTTGCTGTTGTTGCTGTTGTTGTGTTATGCAGTGCCTTAGCAGGAAGCAATCTTCTGTCTGGAAGTTTCAAGCACAACCTAATGAGGTCAGTTCACATTCGAGTTTTCCTTTGGACGAAAATCGTCATCAGAGTTTGCTAATCCTGCTGTACGAATTAATTCTTTATAAGATTGAATTAAGATTAACCACAAATTACCCTGCTTTGTATGTCGTAGGCTGCTGTTATTGAAAATTCTTCAAACTCTGTACCGGTACCGGTGAATGGACCTAAAGCTTCTTCATCAACAGAGAAAGATGACCAAAACGGGAAACCCCGCAGTCCAAGCATTTCTGCAGATGCGTCTTCATTTTCTGCTTTTATGAATCAAGTTTCAGAACTTGTAAAGTAAGACTTCAGTGCTATACTCTATATAAACTCGCATGCTGTTTTTTTTCAGTGCAACATTTATATATATTTGTTTAATATTATTTTCTTGGGCAGACTTGTGGATTCTCGAGATATTGTGGAGCTGGAACTTAAGCAGGCAGACTGTGAGCTCTTGATAAGAAAGAAGGAAGCTTTGCAGCCGCCACCGGCTACCAATGTAGCTCCAGTGCCACAACCATTTCCTTATCCTACATATCCTTCTATGCCGCCATCGCCACCACCAGCTGCCGCTTCTGCTCCTGCTCCTGCTCCTGCAAGCCCTCCGCCTTCAAAAGGTTCACTTGCCTTACCTTCGCCTGGAAAAGCAAGCACATCATCTCATCCACCACTGAAATGTCCGATGGCAGGAACCTTCTATCGGAGTCCAGCACCCAGCGAACCACCATTTGTGAAGGTATGTATCCGTAAGACTGTATATATGTACTTTACAAATGCACTTCTTTTGAGGTATCAATGTACAAATCATACTACCCGGTTTACAACTAATTATTACCATGTTTACCGAATAAAATGATGGATAGCCTCGTTCTTTTGCTGCTGTTTCAGGTGGGCGATAAGGTGCAGAAAGGGCAGGTTATTTGCATTATTGAGGCTATGAAACTGATGAATGAAATTGAAGTATGTCTATTGTCCTTTTTATACTAGTTTTTGCATAATATTCTGCTTATGTTTTTATGAATATTGTTGTCATTTTTTATTCTGCTATGTCATTTATTCCGCTGTTATGTAGATTATAGCCCCATATGGTAATATGCATAAATCCATATAAATAGTACATAAAAACTGGTGGTAGGAGAATTTTATCCCAAAGTGAGTCGACTTGACTCAAGTCATATTAGGTAGGGTCTGGTGGACTCCTTATATTAGAAGTCTAAACCAAATAATCTGATATGCAGTAATCCATTAATCCGTATGAAAGGTACACAAAAAACAGGCTTATAAAATGTTGTATCAACAATGCACATTGTGTTTCTTACTTTCTATTTCCATCTCATTGAGCAATACACAAAACTCTAATTACTTGTTCTTCTTTTATTGCTTCCCAGGCTGATCAATCAGGAACAATAACTGAGATACTGGCTGAGGATGGGAAACCCGTCAGCGTAGACACGGTACACACACACTCTTTCTCTTGTTCTCTCTCTCTCTCTCTCTCCAAACTTTTATACACCATTTCTCTTACTGAAATTGGTTTGCTCCATGCAGCCTCTTCTTGTAATAGTACCATGAGTACCAGAAATGACCTTACTTGGAATGGAAGCTGAGGGGAACCTACCTTGCTGGATTTCATGGCACTCAGATGTTTTATAATTTTCATTTATTCAGAATGTTTCTTGTGTGATAATGTTTGTCTCAGTTTAGGAAAACCCTTTCAGAGTGACATTTATTTAAAGTGGCATTTTAGACAAAAATAATGTAATAGACCATTCTTACCAAAGAATTTCTCGGTTTAAGATTTGTAGTTAGTAACATTTGATAAAGTATTACAAATATACTGCTTTAGATATTATATATTGGCACATTGCTTTATTATCTCTTTACACATTTGGAAGTAACATTTTCTCTCTTTTCGCCACAACAGTGCAAAGGCCAAATATACTAGAAAATGCTAGAGAGATTTACCACCAATGGTATCAACCATAGGGTGTGTTTGGAATATATAGGATAAAAATAGGGAGATATTTTTATGGATTATGTTTATGTAAAAGATAATACATAAGCCTGCTCCATTTTACACATTCAAGTGCAAGAAATATCTAGTACAATTTTACCAAGCAAGAGAACAGGGATCAATTTTAGAAGTTTACTAAGTCTACTACATCTGCAGAAACAATTTTAAGAAGAAATCCAAAAAGATTAGCATTCATCACATTCAAAATGTTTAGTCTATAACAAAAATACCTTGATAGAGAAAAGTATCTAGCATAACTTAATTTCAAATACCTTCAAAGACATTCAACAGAGAAAAGCTCTTGTTGGGTTCAAAAACAAGAGTTTCATAATGTTAATGGAATAATGGTCACATAGATTTGCATCACACATAATGTCAAGTACCCAAAAAATCTTAACAATAAGAAAAAGACTAGCCTATGTTGGCTATAATAGGTTCAAATATGAGCTTAACCTCCTTGAGACACTCTTTAAACACAGCTGTTTCTTGCTCCTCCTCGCCACTGTCAAGGAGATCTTTGGCCTTGGCAACTGCAGAACCGATCTTCTCTTTCTCCAGCCGGGAAAGCTTAGAACTGATGTCCTTATCCGTCAAAGCTTTCTCCATCTTGTAAGTGTAATCATCCAGAGCATTTTTTGCATTAGCCTTCTCAAGGAACTTCATATCTTCAGCCTGATAACTCTCTGCTTCCTTCTGCTGACAGTCTTCCCTTATCATTGGTTATGATAATCTCACTCTTATTTCCAGTATTTCAATCCTCAGCAGAAACAGTTAAGATACTGTTTTCGTCCACAACAAAAGTTACATAGACAGCATAACCGCGAGGAGCAGGACGAAGGCCACGCAGATCAAAAAAACCCAGCAAGTTGTTATCACTGGCTCTTGTCCTCTCACCCTCATAAACAGAGAACCGAACGCGAGTTTGGTTATCTTCTTTAGTGATGCGTTTTTCTGTCCTCTTTACTGGAATGGTAGTGTTCCTAGGAATCACTACCCTCATAACATCTCCTATGCTCTGTACACCAAGAGACAAGGGAGTAACATCCAATAATACTAAATTTGGAACATTCTTGATGTCTTTACTCAAGAGAGCAGCTTGAACAGCTGCTCCATAAGCAACAGCTTCATCAGGGTTGATGCTCTTGCACAACTCCTTCCCATTGAAAAACTGCTGCAATAGCTGCTCCACTTTTGGAATCCTAGAAGAGCCCCCAACAAGGACCACATCATGAACACTGCCCTTGTCCACCTTAGCATCAAGAAGACATTTATCTACAATTTTCATACACTCTCTGAAGAGGTCAATGTTGAGCTCCTCAAACCTCGTACGAGTGATCGAAAAACAGAAGTCAATGCCTTGAAATAAAGCATCTAACTCAATGGCGGTAACAACTGTGTGGGAGAGAGTTCTCTTCGCCTTCTCACACGCAGTTCTCAACCTTCTCAAGGCTCTTGGATTCCCACTAATGTCTACTTTGTTCTTCCTTTTAAATTCTTCTACAAAATAACTCACCATTCTGTTATCAAAATCCTCTCCACCAAGGTGAGTGTCTCCTGCAGTAGCCTTAACTTTGAAGACCTTATTCTTAATAGTAATGAGAGACACATCAAAAGTACCACCACCAAGGTCAAAGATGAAAATATTTCTTTCTTCAACACAATCAGCTCTCTTGTCAAGGCCATATGCAATAGCTGCAGCAGTAGGTTCATTGATTATCCGCACAACATTGAGGCCAGCAATGGCGCTGGCATCTTTGGTGGCTTTACGCTGAGAGTCATTGAAATAAGCAGGCACAGTGACAACTGCATTCTTTATTGATGACTCCAAATACGCCTCTGCGGTCTCACGCATCTTAGTGAGGACCATTGAAGAGATTTCTTCCGCGGAAAGTTGCTTCTCTTGACCCTTGTAGCTAACAACAAGAATTGGTTTGTCCTCAACACCAGCAGTAACCTTAAATGGCCACATCAAGAGGTCATTCTTAATAACAGGATCACTGTATTTCCTACCAATTAACCTCTTTACATCTGAAAAACAAATGATAATGATTCTTATTTATCTATTTGGAAACACAAGAATAGTAAGCTAGTTGTACTTCTAGTTCTAATTCTAATTCTATTGCCAAAAGACAGAATAAAAGAAACAACTTATTGAAAGTTATAAGATCAACTAGACAATTACCAAAGACGGTGTTGGTTGGATTGGTGGCAGCTTGGTTCTTAGCAGCATCGCCAATCAACCGTTGGTGTTGGGTGAAAGCAACATAGGAGGGTGTTGTTTTGTTGCCTTGGTCGTTGTGGATGATCTCCACACGTTGGTGTTGCTCCTGCCACACTGCAACACATGAATATGTTGTGCCAAGATCGATCCCCACTGCACATCCCTTGTATTTTTGAGCCATATATTTGGTCTTTGGAGTCAATATATGCTTAGGAGGGAAGATCAAGATACATATAGCAGCGGATAATGGTGTTTGAGACTTTTAAAACTAGAAACCAAGAATTCAAAAGGTCAGGTTTTTGACGAAGTGTTCGCAATTAATTCGTATAGGATACGAAGTTACCTTAATGCGGGGAGAAGGGGAGGAAGGCGCCTTGATGTAAACTCGGAGGCTTGGACGAAAGCTCAAAGCGGGTTCCTCTTGGAGAGAGTGCGGCGGCGGGGTGTACCTGCAAAGGCACTTTGACGGCTCAAATAAGCACAAGTGTTAGGTGAATTCTCTAAGAAAAGAATGAATGATACCCGGTGACCAGAGGAGGTCGTGTGCTTTTATAGTGATACCTGCTGCTACCTTCTTTTAGCTTTGTTGGGCAGCACCGTGTCCGGAGCATTGGGCTTATTACCTTCTCCTCTTCTAAGCGTTGTGAGGCTCTCTCCCTTTGGGCTGATGTTACCAGGTGAGGAGAGTCTCTTTTATCCTTAGTGGGCTGGGGCCTTTAGGTATTTTAGGGAATGTGAGCTTCTCTCTTTCCTTAGAGAGTTAGAGCTTCTTGGACCCTGGTTTTTAGCCCGTAACACAGAGAAATATTTTTTTTTCTTTCTTTTTACATTCAAGAAATATTGTTTGATTGATTAACACACACTTTTAAACTGTTTCTAGATAACCTAATTCAGCCTAAAATTACTTGTTAAAAAAACTAATTTAATTTTTGTTTTATCTCACTTTTTTTTTGTTATATATCTATTATCTAACTTTTTCTAACAGTTTTAAAAAAATTACAAATTTTTTTTTTTAGTTTTCAAATAAAAAATTATTTAATTACAAATTACTTCATTTTTATACCGTTTAATATAACTTGTTTGAGTCGATCAAAAGAAAATATGTAACTTGTAAATCAATTCTTATGTTTCAAATTTTCAAAAATAAAAATGATTTAATTTAAAAAAATTATAGAATTTTATTAATTTTAAAACTATCAAATTTGATAAATTAAGTATAATTGGTAAAATTGATAAAGAACAATTTCATAACACCAGTTTAACTTTCGTTGTTAATGATTGTACCAAATTCAACATAACTTTTGATGTACCAAAAAATAAGATTTAAAAGGAATTGATTTCAATATATATAAATATTAAAGTCAAATTAAATTAATTTTTATTTTAATAGATTTTAAGTTTACCGTCTTCGGTATACTTTAAATAAAAGTTGAGACCATACTTATCTTAAAAAGATTATAGTAATTGATTTCTATAGAATTAGTTAGAAATTAATTTCATTTTTTTTTATTATTTTAAGGGTATAAATATTAAAAAAATGTATTTAATATTTTTTAATCTAATTTAATGATAATTAATTTTGAACAATTTAAAAAAAAATGGAAGGAGGAAGTATTATCTTTATGTCATAAGTTCAATTATCACCGCCTACATCTGTTTTCAAGACATTGGTATCCTAATTAGCAGTTACTGCTAGTATTTTATTAGTGCTAAGCGTGCACAGCCGATACTAAAAATTTATTACAAAAGGCCTGAAAGCTTGTGTGGTGTGAGTAGTTAGTTGTAATTATAATTTATTTTTTATATATTCAAATAAATGTGTATTAAAAATGTGTTTTTGAAAGTATTGTGAGAATCAATTGGGTTCTTTTGAGAAATTGAAAAAATTTGAATTATATGTCTAGGAAATTTTTTTATGAATTAGCACATGGGATAAAATCTATTAGTAATCTTTTCATGAAAAAATCATTTACCGCGTATGGTTTTATATTGATAATATTATGATCACTTTGAAAACCAATGTTTTGTGATTAAGATGCCGATAAAAGAAGGATTGGATTGATTTTGATTTATGAATGGATTCTATTTGAAATGATTCTTTTTTAGTATTAGAAAAATGGTTTAGGATGAAGTCCTATCAGGATCTATAGCCAACGACAGTAGGTGCTGAACTTGGTTCACCATGACTTATGCTCTCGCTAGTAAGCGACAGATCATACTAGCCCAAAACATTGAAATCAATGTCTTCAGTTTGTTAAGTGTATGTTAGAATAATGGCTTTAACACATTGTTAATACTGTATTATATCGTGACATGATGAAATTCCTTAAATATATGATTTATGGAAAGTTTATGTTAAAACTAAAAAGAATATTTTCTATTTAACACATACATTGTAATTATCATAACCCTTTTTCCCTATTGTCCCTTGTGTGCTATAATTACATCTAACTATCAATGAGTTTTCAAACTCACTTGTATCGAGGGGGTACTCTGGATCTTGGAGCTGGAGCTGGAGCTTCGCGGGTGCTTCAAAACGGCTGGGGCGGGTACCTGCAAGGACTCTGATGCTTAAGTTAGTAAAGGTTCAAGATGATCGCCAAAATAGGGGATGTTTTTGTCTGGCAGATACCTGGTTTGTTGGTCGGGTTTAAGTACCTGAGCGGCGCTTGTGATTCTCTCCGTTCCGAGGATTCCTCCATCATGGTGTTTTCGATGATCTCGGTGCGTCTTTTGTTGGGGAGAATATATCTTGGGACGTGAGGTTTGTTAGCCGTTATGAAGCTGACTCGGGTTGGGCCGGGTTAATCCGCGAATCCCTGGGTGACGCGTTCTCTGGTCGGGAGGATCCGCGGATCCTTAGTTAAGACCCTGGCAAATGGGCCTTCGTGGCCCAGTCCATAAGATCACCCTTTGTTGTTTCTCCCTTTTTAGATACAAGTGCGGGTTCGAGTCCTATTCCCCTTCCCTCTTAATTACAGAGGATTTTTCCTCCCGTGTGAGCCCAACTTGTTCTGAGCTGTACTCATTCTATCCCATTATGTTTTCTGGTCTTAGAATGCTCCATTAAATCCACAGGTCGGATCCGACCGATTCTCGCTTCTATGGTCATGTAGTATTATTTTGATTTGGATTTAAGTATGTAACTTAAGAATTATTTTGAACTTGCAAACTGTTATGTTTCCTTTGTTTAATAAACTCCTATATCTGTGAATCAATTTTATTGAATTGTGAATTGTTTAACAGGTTCTTGTTTCCTTTGTTAGAATAAGTCTATATAAAAGGAAAACTATATATGTTTTTTTGAAAATTTTGAGGTATTCAAGGATGCTAGGGGCTGTAGTCCCCTATGCGCCGGTCATGACTCCAGTTGGGTCGTGACACCTTACACCGTACATTTTAAAAATTTTACATTGTCATTGCATCAAAATTAAACTCCTAAACAATACTATTATAACTTTTCAATAACAACTTTTAGAGAGTCACAATATTACGAAACCAAACCTTAATCATGTTTAATCATAGACCATGGATAGCATCATCTTACACAGGAGCATCAAAACGCAAACAAGCTACAGAGAGGGCCAAATGCCGAGTAAACCATAATGCATTTGTGGGAAGCGAGGCATGAGATTACTCCGTATCTGAGTGACTGTATTTAATGAGACTGATTTTTATATATCGAGTATAAGAACTCTTACTTATGCGTACATAGCATAAAATAAAATAAAATAAAATATAATGAACATGAATAAAAGTTGTTTGATGAGATGAGAAAGAGAAGAGAGAAAATACCAATGAGGTGAGAAGTAAATAAAGATAATAATGAACACAAATGAAAATTGGTAGAACTGCACAAAGAAAAAAGAATCATAGGGTGAATTTGAATTGTCTTATTTTTCTTTAAAGAGATAAACAAGTGTTTAAATACAACTTAAAAAAAATATTTTAAAAAAATAAGTTATAATATCATTTTTCAAAAGAAAAAATGCAAAGCTCCATTTCTAAAAACAAAATTAATAATTTTTTTATAGTAAAACTACCCTATAAATTCAAAATAAAAATCTTTAAAAAAACTAGACTAAAATAATTTAAAAAAATACGATACATAATTAAAAAAAAAATCAAATTACCTACAACCTTAGTATGGTATTAAGATCCAAATCTCATCATTGGTCACTTTGCCATTTCTTGCAATTATTCCCGAATTAGCTTGGGGCCAAATAACATAACCGTTACTTCTTTTGATTAGAGGAATAGGAATAGGCCTCCACCAACTCCAAGACCTTTAAATACCACCTTTCGTAATCAAATTAATCATAATGAGTGGTTTTCATCCTGTTTTTTGTATAACCATTTTTACCTTAGTCATGGCTAAGTCTTACTCTTTTGTTCCTTTGGCATTTTTCACATCTCTATTCGTCCAAGCCATGTCATATGGTGTCGATTACAGTCATTGGGATGATGCTCATGCAACATTCTATGGTGACATGCAAGGTGGAGAAACCATGGGTAAGAATTACCCATAATTTCTCTGTTTTGAAATCATAATTATTCTCATCAAATGATGATTATAATCATATACAAGCCCACATACATATATTACAGGAGTCTAATTTTTATATATGCATGAATTAATGNTAATTATCATAACCCTTTTTCCCTATTGTCCCTTGTGTGCTATAATTACATCTAACTATCAATAAGTTTTCAAACTCAGCTGTACCAACGGGGTACTCTGGATCTTGGAGCTGGAACTTCGCGGGTGCTTCGGAACGGCTGGGGCGGGTACCTGCAAGGACTCTGATGCTTAAGTTAGTAGAGGTTCAAGATGATCGCCAAAATAGGGGATGTTTTTGTCTGGGAGATACCTGGTGTGTTGGTCGGGTTTAAGTACCTGAGCGGCGCTTGTGATTCTCTCCGCGGCGCCCGTGATTCTCTCCGTTCTGAGGATTCCTCCATCATGGCGTCTTCGATGATCTCGGCGTGTCTTTTGTTGGGGAGAATATATCTTGGTACGTGAGGTTTGTTAGCCGTTATGAAGCTGACTCAGGTTGGGCCGGGTTAATCCGCGGGTCCTTGGGTGACGCGTTCTCTGGTCGGGAGGATCCGCGGATCCTTAGTTAAGACCCTGGCGAATGGGCCTTCGTGGCCCAGTTCATAACATCACCCTTCGTTGTTTCTCCCTTTTTAGATACAAGTACGGGTTCGAGTCCCATTCCTCCTGCCTCTTAATTACAGAGGATTTTCCACCCGTGTGAGCCCAACTTGTTCTGAGCTGTACTCATTCTATCCCATTATGTTTTCTAGTCTTAGAACGCTCCATTAAATCCACAGGTAGCATCCGACCGATTCTCGCTTCTATGGTCATGTTGTAGTATTTTGATTTGGATTTAAGTATGTAACTTAAGAATTATTTTGAACTTGCAAACTGTTATGTTTCCTTTGTTTAATAAACTCCTATATCTGTGAATGAATTTTATTGAATTGTGAATTGTTTAACAGGTGCTTGTTTCCTTTGTTAGAATAAGTTTGTATACAAGGAAAACTATCTCTGTTTTTTTGAAAATTTTGAGGTATTCAAGGATGCTAAGGGCCGTAGTCCCCTAAGTGCCGGTCATGACTCCAGTTGGGTCGTGACACCTTACACCTTACATTTCAAAAATTTTATATTGTCATTGCATCAAAATTAAATTCCTAAACAATACTATTATAACTTTTCAATAATAACTTTTAGAGAGTCACAATGTTACGAAACCAAACCTTAATCATCTTTAATCATAGACCATGGATAGCATCATCTTACACAGGAGCATCACAACGCGAACAAGCTACAGAGGGGGCCAAATGCCGAGCAAACCATAATGCATTTGTGGGAAGCGAGGCATGAGATTACGCTCTATCTGAGTGACTGTATTTAATGAGACTGATTTTTATATATCGAGTGTAAGAACTCTTATGTGTACATAGCATAAAATAAAATAAAATAAAATATAATGAACATGAATAAAAGTTGTTTGATGAGATGAGAAAGAGAAGAGAGAAAATACCAATGAGGTGAGAAGTGAATAAAGATAATAATGAACACAAATGAAAATTGGTAGAACTGCACAAAGAANCATTGGAAAAGAAAAGAGTTCAATGGCGAAAACTAAGGGACAATCAACACAAACATGCCAAATACATCACAATACAACCACGTGGCAAAACCCACCCACCCCAACACCGAAGCCCAACCAATGACCAGCACCCCACCCACAAAATAGCAAACACACCCTTACCAGAAGCATACATCGCCATAAAATAAATATTTATTGAGCACAAGTATATCAGGATTTACATAATCAAACATAGTAGAAAATAGATATTAACACCAATTATACGAATTCTACATGCTGATAATAACATGGCAATCCTTGTAAGTCGCCCATATCAGCATAAACAAGTTAACATAAAAGTAACAACGATGTCCAATATCTGTTGTAATCTTTGGACATCAAACTTTGATGAACATTCACTTCCAATCAAGCATGTCCAAGAGCCACAAAACTTCTTCCTTAGAGTTTGCCACATCGCAGAAATCCATTTGGATCCCAAATACATCTATTACATCGAAATTCCCTTCTTCCATGAACAGCAAAGAGATCCACGCCCGGATGCCGGACAAAAAAGGGTAGACAGGGGAGATGTCTAGGTAATCAAATGCCAAGGCTCTGTACGACGACCGGTCGATGTAATCAAACATGGACTTGTTTATGATGCGAGCAACCTTGTTCGAGTCCTTTCGCCCAACCATCACGGAGACACTTACATTCTGGTTTTGTCCCTGAGGGATGGTAAACCTAGGCTCAACAGGTAAAGTCATCTTGTATTCAGAACCTTCGAGGTGAAACTTTAGTAAGTCGCAAACTCCGGACGGCGGGATTTTAAAACCTGGCTGCAGGACAGAGCCAGGCACCACTTCTGAGAAGAGTAATGTATTTTCAGCCCAGATGTCGATGAAGAACTCCAAGTCGTCAAAAGAAATTCTTGGAGGGAGAAGAGTTCTTCGATGCTGGCGTCTATAGAAGGTTTGGTATAGCTTGTAGTAGGTTACAGTTGGAGGGTTAGGTCGCTTGCACATTGAAGGCCATCTCTTCGAACAAAGACATTTCCATAAGTAATCATCGCTAGCTATGTCTTTCCACTGCTTACAGACAACCATACAAGAAGCAAGATCGATGCCCTCAAGTAAAGGGAAAACGGCTTTCAGAACTTCCTCAGATGCCATTTACAGCTCCAAGCTGCAATTAACGATGGAATTAACTAATGATAAATCCCAGAGAATACAATAAATATAGTGAGAATGTTATCAAATGCTGTCAAGATTTGAGATATAAACACAGTTAACATAATTCCTACATCAAACAGAAGTTACAGAACTCATAATGACGTCATGATTAGCAGTACACTGACACTGCGTCGCAAAATAAAGAACAGATGATATGAAATTAAAAAATACAGCTAGTATAACAAAGAAATTTAATTTTATAAATTCAGAAACATGTGGATCAGGAAGTAAAAACAACACATAGTGAGGATTGAAGACAGTATATCCTCTGGAACAGTGAGACATAATTAACACAAAGAAAAACACAGTTATGAGGACAGTATATCCTCGGGAACAGCAAGGTACAGTTAACACAATTCTCTCTCAAAGCAATTCGAGTTACAGAATTTGAATCTTCAAAATGCGCCATTCAAGCAAAATGCACCAACTCAAGCCCAATATCTCTCAATCCACACAACAGATGTTTAAGATAACGCTGAAATGAACTATTCTACATTATATAAAATCTGCCGACAAATTTTCTTCTTGATAAAGGGTGCGCAACTTGGTTGTGTAGGTTAACAGAATAGGCTTTAAAAATAAATCAGCATTTCACAAGCAATAATGAAAATGAAGCATATTTAATCTCATTTTTTGTTCTTGTACCAGAAACTGTAAATTGATTCTCAGTCCTAATTACTAACTTTTGACCTCAACACTTTCCTAATACTCAACCAAACACACATCCCAAATGAAACATGAAGAAGAAAAATTAAAAAAGACTTCCACTCAAAATTTCAAAATATCAGGCGATTACAGAGTCATTAGACACGATACATAAACATTAGAACGAAATCCAACCAAACACACTACAATCAACAACAACGACCAATGCCTAAGAAAAGTAGAAAACCCTACAATATCAAATAAAAATTATAACAATGTTTAAAAAAATTAAAAATAAAATAAAATTTCTTCTATTAGTTTCAATTTCACTAGTTCAAAGCATATGCACTACACATTCATAACTTCAACCAAGTCGGATCAGGCCATAACAAAAATCAATAAAAATTAAAAAAGTAAAAAATCAACATGATGACCGCATAATTATCATGAAAAAAAGAAGAAGAAGCAAGCAATAGAAAACAAATCAAAATCAACAGAAATGTGAAGAAACCAACATAGATAGATAGAAAGATATAGATAGAGATGGAACCGTTGAATAAGTGGTAAAACGAGAGAGAGAGAGAGAGAGAGAGAGAGAGAGAGAGAGAGAGAGAGACGGTGGAGGTGATGATGGTTGAAGATCTGAAACGAGGTGTGGAGAGGATGATGGTGGAATGGAGAAACCCTAGATCAGATCAGGGGAAACGAAAATGGTTGGGTTGGGTTGAGTGAGAGGAGAGATATCATCGCAGTCAAAGGGCAGAGAGAAACCAGAGAGCGACAAAAACCAGAGAGAGAGAGAGATAAAAAATAGCTAAAGCAGAAGGGAAAATCATAAAATAATAAATAGATTAATAATAATAAAAAAAAATGAATGACCCTTTACCTAAAGACAGGGATCGTTTGTTGCTGGACAAATATCAAAAGATGAATGCCACACTGCCACCTTTGGCCTTTTTTAAATAAAAAAAAAAAATTCTATCAAGTGACATTTGATTATGGAAGAATGAACTAATTTTGTTTAATCATACCCCGATTCCACGAATTGAATAATATTATTCACTGAATTTAATTTTAATGTAATGTTTGTGTAAATTATTTGAGGTTAGTTATTATCTACTAAACAATGTAAAATATTCTTATAATTTCATTCTATTACATTTCTTTTCACATGAATAATATCTTCACTATTTATTCAGATATTTATTCAGACATGTATGTACTATGATTTAATTGATTACGGTGTAAGATAGCGTCAATAAAGAGTAAATAATTAAATAATTTGATTAGGTATGCCGTGGTTGTCAATAATAAAAAAGGAGCAACAGTACATAAATGCCAGAAACATTAACTAGGAAAGTTGGTGGTTCAAACATTCCAGATCACACTTTCATGGAAGTGCTGCAACCTTTCCTATAAGCATAGGAAAAATGGGCAATGGGCAACCTCATTACCTTTCCTATAAACATAGGAAAAATGGACAATAATAAAATCTTTGGGCTAAAAAGTCATATATTTTTCATATATGGTGCCTTTCAATTTATAGGTTGGAATTTGGAAATCATTCTGAACCATTTTCTGGTTGGGACCTTCTCAGGTATAAACTGTCTTCAAACTCCACTTCCTCAGTGCTAGAAAAATTTATTGTTTTCTGAATATAAATTTGTTCCTATTACGGCAGAGCCACCAACTAAACACTAGGAAGCGCTGATTTTGATTATAAACACTATACAATTATTTGCAAGTTCCTGGTTTTGATTATTTGTTGCATACCAGCTGCTTGATAAAATGCCTGATCATGAGAGCACCACCAGGGTGCATGCATAAAGCGATTCTGCCTCCTCTTTACGGAAAATGGGCAGGTGTGATCATCTAAGCATTCTTCTTTTCGGCATTTTAAACCTGGTTGGTAGAAAGTAATAGTTATAATGGCAATGTAGTTATATGTCTTTTTCGATCATGACATCATAAACTTTCACGAGAAGAAAGTTTAATTAGTGCATGATCTCACCATCCCTATCAATGATTCCATCATCAATAAGCTTTTGTGCACTAAGTACCAAGATCATAGTTATTCAAGTGCCCATCTCATCTGCCACTACACAAGTGATATCATCCCCTGGCTGATTTTTTGTTCTCCTTTATAAGAATTTCCAACTTCTTAGGCATGACCTCACACATTGGTTCTGTCAATTTTCCAAGCTCATTTCTACTCTCCCCATCTGGAATTGAGACCAGACCAGTTGAATCTCATTCCGCACAGCACCTTTTTCTGCCATGGATTTCATGATTTGATTGTTAGTGAAATCTATGTTCACAAATGTAACTTTGATTGTTCTCTGTTTGACCAATTCATTTGAAAGGTTCATACGAGGAATTGCATGACCTTGCCCTGGATAAGGGACAGGCCAAAATGCGCGTTTTCACTCATTGCTATTTTTCAAGTTTCCCCTGGAGGTTATTTTGGAATACAATTGCATAACTTCTTAAACATACACTAATTTCATAAGAACGGAGGCTGTAATCAGCCAGGGGATG
Organism: Nissolia schottii; assembly: GCA_003254905.1. NCBI lineage: Eukaryota > Viridiplantae > Streptophyta > Magnoliopsida > Fabales > Fabaceae > Nissolia > Nissolia schottii. Next base: position 107,484 of record QANU01097513.1, read on the forward strand.
ATATCGCTTGTCTTCATAATTTTTTTTGTCTACATCTCTTACCTAGGCAATTTCTGTTCTTGTTTGAAATAAAGTTTCTGTCTACTGGCCTGAATTTGATTGCATTCTAGGATTTTTATGTCTGTTGAAAAATTCTTGTATGCAAGTTTAATATCCTACCATGATAATGTTGGTGGGCTGGATTTAAAAATACAACTGTAAGTGGAAGGTACAGACTACTAGTGATAGGTGCAGCGAGAGAGATTGTTGGTTGTACTTTTAAGTCTTTAACTAAAAGCTCTATTTTAACTGCTGAACTTTTTATATAGGAAATACACAATAAGAGATAGGAGCTTGGATAGTCACAAGTAAAGGATCAGGAATCCATTAAGGCGGGCAGAGGACAAATAAACATGCCAAAACACTGAAAAGGAAAATAAATCAGCTTAGAAGAGCATTTTATTCCCATCACTGCATAGATCCATCTAGGACTAATTCCCATTTATTCAAGGCCTGTCTCCCATGTCATGTTCAGTTTGACTTCAGAAGTTTTATAAAATTTGAAAACATAAAGATGCTCCTTTTTACGTGGTACACAAAGTTTGTTCTCATTAAATTCCATGGCTGTATTACACAAACCTTAATAAGCATAATAGATAATTTTCTATGCTTTTATCCAGTCAACCAAATTATTCAAATTTTTGCATGAACTGCCACCTTCCTTGATACTATTAATGGCCAAGTTTTTTAGCTCCAAAGCCTTTACTTTAAATTTCTCATCATGAAGCAGCTGCTTGATCTTGCATGTTATTTCATCTCGAGTAATGATCCCACCATTGCAATCAAGTTTCAATCCAACCTTCCAAATATCACAGATTAAGGTCTGATTATAGAACTGATCACAAAAGTAAGGCCAGCAGAGAAAGGGAACTCCTCTAGTTGTACCTTCCATGGTAGAATTCCATCCACAATGACTCATGAAACAAGCAACTGAAGGATGACTGAGAACTTGTTGTTGGGGTGCCCATTGAACCACCTTCCCAAGAGGAGACACTCTATCTTCAAATTCCTTTAGGAATTCATGGTTTCTTCCATTATTGACATCTGATCTCACAACCCACAGAAATGGCCTGTTGGAAAGTTCAAGTCCAAGGGCCAGTTCTTGCAATTGGGTGTGGTCAAAAACAGTGAAACTTCCAAAAGCAACATATATCACTGAATTGGCTGGTTGCTGATCAAGCCAGTTTAAACAAGTTGGGTCTTCTGGCCAAAAGTTTGCTACCAAATATCCAACATGGTTGCTTGCTAGGAGTGGACCTATAGGTATAATTTCTGTAGCCAAACCTAATGCTGCAGGCTCATGGTCATAAGTTGTGTTGCAGATAACCCAGTCTGCAAATTTCACATATATATTGTTCCTTCTAGTTAAGTCAAAAATAAATTTTTCGGTGGTCAAGTCTCCAATGCATGTCCAGAAAAACTCTGTTGTCCTCATAGCAGGAATCATTGGCGCCAACTGGATTGTCTGATCTTTTGTTGGTGTTCCTGAATTATATATAATTAAAATTGACAAATCGAAGTCAGAAGGATACACTTAGAGTGAATATCCATTTTAGTTCTTGAAATATGCATGTAACATCAACTAAGTCCAAGAAGTATTTTTTACATCAACTAAGTCTTTGACAGTTAAAATATGACATCACTTTAGTTTTCTTTTATTTGTATAAAGTGATGGAATATACAATTTTTCTTTTATTGTAGGACTAAAGTAATGCCACATTTTTAACTTTCTAAGGCTTATTTAATATCAAAAACCATTTTAGGACTTTGTGATATCACATGCATTTTTTAGAGACCAAAATAGATATCTAAATATACTTACTATATCTGTCTCCAATTCCATATACATAATGTTTAGGTCCTTTAGGAGAAGTCTTTGTTTTCTCCAACGTTTACTAAGCAGGTAACCTGCTTTAGATTCTAAACTCAACGATTGATCATTAATGAGGTGGGAAAATTCTGTTTGCAAATTTGTTATCTATTGTTTAACAAATTGCAGGGGAAAGATGATTAGTACAAGTTCTCACCATCATTATCAATGATTCCATTGTCAAGCAGCTTTGGGATGTTAAATGCCAAGGCCAACAATGCAGCTGATGCAGGGCAGAATGCAACTGCCCGGATTCCCATCTTCTTTGCAATTTCAAGTGCCCATCCCATGGCCGTATCTGCCACTACACAAGTGATTTTATTGCTGGCAGATTTATTGATCTCTTCTATGAGAATTTCGAACTTCTTGGGCATGACCTCACATATTGATTCTGCCAATTTTCCAACCTCGTTCCTATTCTCGCCATCCTCTAGCCCATCTGGGATTGAGACTAGTTGAATCTCACTCTCCACTGCACCTCTACCTCCCAGGGCTTTGATGATTTGATTCTGAGAGAAATCTGTGTTCACAAATGTGACTTTGATTCCATGTTTGACAAGTTCATGTGAAAGCTCCATGAGAGGAATTACATGGCCTTGTGCTGGATAAGGAATAGCCAAAATGTGTGGTTCCCTCATTGTTACTCTCGAAGTCTTTCTCTGGAGGTTTATTTGGAAGACAATAGCATTACTTCTTAAATAGATGCTATTTATCCCTTGTTGGACGGCTGATCCTGAGATGACACCGCTTTCAGTGTTGTCTTCTTTTAATTGTCCATGTGTATTTGTTTCCATCGTTTGAAAGAGCTATTTTGTTTCATCTATAGTCTTTTAGCTTTGTACCGTCCTTTTCATTTGTCTGTTTGCTGTGATGGGTTTGTGTCCTCTTAATTTTATTGAGTTCATTTGTTTTTGGTTATAACTTCCTTTTCAAATCATCGTACCATTCTTGGTGGGGTAATTGTTTCATGAGATCAGAGGACAAAAATAAAATGCAGTAACTATAACATTTGAGAAATGCTCAAGGTGGCATATAAAAACAATTCAATCGATGAAGAGATGAACCAATTAGGAAAAACTAGAATACATGCACCTATATCCCCTCTTCACAGTTTTTGTTAGTTATGTATATCAGAATTAGCATAGCTAATTATGTAGTTAGTTAGTTATTAGTTACACTAACTGTTAGAATAGCAAGTTAGTTAGTTAGAGTAGTTTACTTGCTTGTGACTCAAGCAACTTACTCTGTGCATATAAATACACATGTACACTACACATTGCAACTAACAGACTGAACGCAACTTACAGATGCATTTTTTCGGATTCAGATAATTCTCTCTACTTCTCTTTGCTGTTCTTCATTCCTCAGCATAAGAGTTACCAGTTTTCACCTCCCTTTGATGTTGTCGCTTAATTTAGGACAATCTTGTGGTTTAGGTTTCCATTAATGTCAGAAGCTAAGAACTCCAGAAGTTCATTGAACATAAATTGAAGTATAATAATGTAACGGTACTCAATATTTGCATTGAATTATCATTTCTGTCTCCTTGTCCCTCTTTCTGTTTAGGATTATGCTAGTTTTGCACAATTTTTTCACATAATTCTCATTATAACCATAATTATTTTTTTTGTCTTTTTCATCCTAATTATCAACCATCCTTTATATTAATTATCACTATCACGTAAGAGTTCCCTTATTTTTGTGGGCATACTGTCACTGTACATTGCCTTTAAGCTTGGAGGAATGCCAAATACTTGACAAGTTAAGACTCTGTGTCATGTTCTACTGCTGCGTTGAGTGTTTTTAGTACTAATCTTTTTGTTCTTAACCATTTGGAAATATTCCAATGTTATCTTTGTTCTCATTCTATTTTCTTCATTCCTACAGTTTACTTTGGTTTTGTGACTCATAATTACTTCTTCCTTTCTTGCGTTTGTTCTGTGAGCCTGCCTTTCGCATGTTGTACTTTTCTTGTGGACTGAAGGTCAGTTATTATTATCATGTTATCAATTGTGTTAGTTACTATATAGATTCAGTTTATTCTATTTTATCTTTAGTTTTATGTTTATTTATTTTATTATTGTTATGTGTAGGCTTATTTTATATCTTATTGTTATCTAATAAATCATCTTCGTAACCGCTTTCTTCATACAATGTCCAACGGCTGTGGGTCGGATTTAAGTCTAACTGTAACTTCGATCATACATGGAAGGTACAGACTACTGGGAGATAGGTGAGAGGGAGATTGTAGTTGTATTTAACAAATGTAGTTTAACTTTGTAGTAATAACTAAACTAACAATTTCTTAATTTAATATAGGAAAAATTCGATGAGATATAGAAGTTGGACAGTGACAAGTACGGATCAGCCGTCAGGAATCCATTAACGCTGGCAAAGAAAGTACAAATAAACATGCCAAAACACCGAAATGGAAATACATCAGCATTATAATATTTTAATCCCACCACTGCATAGATCCATCTAGGACTAATTTCCATTTATTCTAGGCCTGGGTCCTCTTTCATATCCTGTTTGGCATCAGAAGCATTATGGAATGTGAAAGAAAAACAGATGCTTCCATTTCGCAAAGTTTGTTCTCTTTCATCTCCATGGCGGTATTACACACTGTTTAGTTTATGTTGAGTTTCATGGTGGAGAGTAGGCAAAAGGAGAAGGCAGATAAATAATAAGGGAAATATGATAACAGTATTACTGAATAGTTGTGTCTCTCGTTACAAGGATATGTGCCTATTTATAGGCTAAAAAAAACCCTATGCATAATGGTAAGGAAATCAACTTAAAACAAACTGAATCAATTAAGATCAATTATAGATATAAAATATATTTACTTTATTCTTAACAGTTTACCATAAATATAATTATTTATGCTTTAATCCAGTCAACAAAATTGTTCAAGTTTTTGTTTGAATTGCCACCTTCTTTGATACTGTTAATGGCTAAATTCGTTAGCTCCAAAGCCCTTACTTTATGCTCCTCATCATAAAGAAGTCGGTTGATTTTACATGTTATTTCTTCTCGAGTAACGATCTCACCATTTCGATCAACTCTCAATCCAACCTTCCAAATATCACAGATTAAGGTCTGATTATAGAGCTGGTCACAAAAGTAAGGCCAGCAGAGAAAAGGAATTCCTCTTATTGTACCTTCCATGGTAGAATTCCAACCACAACGACTCATGAAGCAAGCAATTGAAGGATGACCGAAAACTTTCTGTTGGGGTGCCCATTGAACCACCTTCCCAAGATGAGACACTCTGTCTTCAAATTGTTTTAGGAAGGAATGGTTTAGGAGACACGAAGGTGATGTGGAACACCAAAGGCAATATGAAACTTATCAAGGCGAGACTAGCGCACAGAGACAATCGATTTGGGCGCATTGGGCGAGAAAGACGCACAATATTGTACACTTACCTCTTTATGATATCAAAAGTGTATTTTTATTAATGATTTATCATGTCCCATGCTCTTTTATTACACATTTTATGATTCTTTGTGTGGAAGTGTATTTAATTTTGGGGGGGTGAGATGTAAAATATGTTTTACCCTTGATTATATGTGATGATCTTGTGTATAAGAAAGGTTCATACTTAGCTTTAATTCTGTTTTATTTTAGTATTGGGATATTGCTTATATACTTTTATAACAAACTCAATCTTAGTCCCAACCCCTCAGCAATGCGGACCTCATTACCACAATAAATTCTCCACCTATAAACAGGCTACAAAAATCAACCCAAATAATTACAGCCTATTAATCACATGTCTCCATCTTTGCTTGCATTAGTATTAAGTTTATAACAACCATGCCTATGGAGGTTTTCATCGCACAGGCTGTGGCAGTGTTGATGTATGCTGGTCAACAATAATCGGAGCACAATTAACACGTTCTATATTTTTTTGACGAGGGGCACAGTTAATACTAGGGGAGCAAGCACGTCGAGTTTACTAAAGTTAAAATTGTTTTTCTTGAAAAATAGATGATTTTATGAAAAATAAGAAGAAGGATAAAATAGATTAAATTAAGTGTGAATCAATTATGAATGTTTTGTTTTCACCTGATATGTCCCTTGTAGTAGCTTTCATAATCAATCATGGATGTTTTTATGTAAAAACATACACAATGGAACTATAAAATTGCTTTTCGCACCGGGACGCAATAACAAAAAAAATTTATTTTTTATTTTTTGTACCTCGCTGAAACTGAGATAAAAAGTACAAAATGTTTTTGTTAGAGGAGGCACAAAATTAAGGTCTAGAAGGGTAGAATTTTTTGTCTCTGTCCCAATATCTTTGTCCTGTTAGAAATTCTAAACGCAACGGATTCAACCGGAGTAGAGTAGATTTTAATGAAAGGGACTGCATTAGACTATCTTGGGTATGAGGAACTCAGGTTATTGAGTTGAAAACATTTTAGTGGCCCAAAAAATTCCACATCCCACTTGAAAATGTTGGTGAGGGGAGGGAGAGAGATTGTTAGTTGTATTTAAACCAACTATAGCCTAACTTGGCAATATGCACTTAACAGTTTCTTACATCTTCTTACATTTTTTTATATAGGAAACCTCAATAATATATAGAAATTTGGATAGTAATAATTAAGGATAAGCCATCAGGAATCCATTAAGGCTGGTAAACTAGGAAAAAAAACATGCCAAAACACTGAAATGAAAATACATCAGCATTAGAAGACCATTTAGCAATGTGACAAAAAAAGCAGATCCTTCCATTCAACAAAAGATTGTTCTCTTTCATCTCCATGGCTGTATTACACGCTGTTTAGTTTAGCATAAGTGTAATTGTTTATGCTTTAATCCAGTCAACAAAATTGTTCAAGTTTTTGTTTGAACTGCCACCTTCTTTTATACTGCTAATGACTAAGTTCTTTAGCTCCAAAGCCCTTACTTTAAGTTCCTCATCATGAAGAAGTTGGTTGATCTTACATGTTATTTCTTCTCGAGTAACGATCTCACCATTTCGATCAACTCTTAGTCCAACCTTCCAAATATCACATATTAATGTCTGATTAAAGTACTGATCAGCAAAGTAAGGCCAGCATAGAAAGGGAACCCCTCTGGTTGTGCCTTCCATGGTAGAATTCCAACCACAGTGACTAATGAAGCAAGCAATTGAAGGATGACTTAGGACTTTTTGTTGGGGTGCCCATTGAACCACCTTTCCGTGTGGAGACACTCTATCTTCAAATTCTTTTAGGAATTCCTGGTTTCTTTCATTATTGACATCTGATCTCACAACCCACAGAAATGGCCTATTGGATAATTCAAGTCCAAGTGCCAGTTCTTGCAATTGGGTTTGGTCAAAAACAGCGAAACTTCCAAAAGCAACATATATCACTGAATTGTCTGGTTGCTGGTCAAGCCAGTTCAAACAAGTTGAATCTTCTGGCCAAAAGTTTCCTGCCAAATATCCAACATGGTTGCTAGCTAGGAGTGGACCTATAGGTATAATTTCTGGAGCGAAATCAAATGCTCCAGGCTCATATTCAAAAGCTGTGTTGCAGATAACCCAGTCTGAAACTTTCACACATATATTGTTCCTTCTAATTAAGTGAAAAATATTCTTTTGGGTGGTCAAGTCACCTATGCATGTCCAGAAAAACTCCGTTGTCCTCATTGCTGGCATCATTGGCACCAACTGAATTGTTTGATCTTTTGTTGGTATTCCTAAAATATATAAAATATATTATAATCAATGAGAAAATTAAGTCAGAAGGATATACTTTCTATATCTGTGTCTCCACTTGTTCCCATGGAAAAAGTACACATAATGTTTAGAGAGTCTTTGTTTGTTTTATCCTTAAACTCAAGGATAGGATTGATTATTAATGATCACTAGAATCTAAGCCGCACGATGCACGGAGAGATTATTTATAGTTGAGATAATATTAATTTTTATAACCATATATCATATTACGATCTTCATAAATTGTAGTTAAATGTATAGAGTAGATGTAGTAATTTTAATTACATGCAATTAGTTTTATGCCATTAATATTGTAGTCTAACAAAATCATAATTTTAACCGCTGTTTTCAAAGTCTCAAAGCAATCACTAATAAAAATTTTGAAAAATTAGTTCAATATTTATCATTTAGAGAAAACATACACATATTTTAGCAACATAAATTTGACAGCAAAACTTATGTTGTTAAACTAGTTTAACAATCTGTATTGAACTATTGTTAAAATAACAATACATATATTAAAATTTGTTACCTATTGTTTAACAAATTGCAGGTGAAAGAAGTTTAATGCAAAATCTCACCATCACTATCTATGACTCCATCATCGAGCAACTTTGGGATGTTAAGTGCCAAGGCCAAGAGTGAAGCAGGTGCAGACCAGAATGCAACTGACCGGATTCCCAACTTCTTTGCAACTTTAAGTGCCCATCCTAAGTTTTCATCTGCAATCACACAATTAATTTTATAGCTGGCAGATCTGTTGATCTCTTCTATGAGCATTTCCAACTTCTTAGGCATCACCTCACATATTGATTCTGCCAATTTTCCAAGATCATTCCTACTTTCTCCATCCTCCAGCCCATCTGGGATCGAGACTAATTGAATCTCATTCAGCAATTCATCTTTTTGTTGCAGGGCTTTCATAATTTGATTGTGAGTGAAATCTGTGTTCACAAAGGTGACTTTGATTCCATGTTTGACAAGTTCATGTGAAAGCTCCATGAGAGGAATTACATGGCCTTGTGCTGGATATGGTATAGCCAAAACGTGTGGCTCACTCATTGTTACTCTTGCTATTTTTCCCTTGGATGTTACTTCGGAAGACAATAGTGTTACTTCTTAAATAGATACCACATATCACATTTTGGCCGGCTGAGCCTGTGATGACTATGCTATCAATGTTGTCTTCTTGTAATTATTCATATAGATTTTTCATCCTTTGAAACAGCTATTTTGTTTCATCCTTTGTCTTTTTGCCTTTCTAACATTCTTTCCAGTTGTCGCAGTTTTCTTTTGCTTTCACTTGTTGGTCCTTTTAATTTTAGTTTGAGTTCATCTGGTTGATTTTGGTTATCACTTACAAATCATTTTACCATTCTAGGTGGGGTAATTGTTTCATGAAATCTGAGGACAAAAAAATGCAGTAATTACAACAATTGAGGGTTGCTCTAGGTGACATGTAAACACAAATCAAACGGTCAAAAGATGAACCTATCAGGAAAAACTAGAATACATGCATTTATATCCCCTCTTCCTAGTTTTCACTTCCCTTTGATGTTGTCACTTAATTTAGGACAATCTTCTGGTTTGAGTTTCTATCAGTGTCAGAATCTAAGAACTCCAGAAGTTCATTGATCATAAATTGAAATATACTATTGTAACGATACTCTCTATTTGCATTGAATTATCATTTCTGTCTCTTTGTTTCCCTTTATGCTTTAGATTGCGCTAGTTTCACACGAAATTATATTCACATAAATCTGATCATAACCATCATTTTGCTTTTGTCTCTTTTTCTTCCTCATTATATATGTTAATTAGTTATCACTCACTCTCACGGCATACTATCCGTGTGCATATTGCCTTCAAGCTTGGAGGTATGCCAAATACTTATAAGTTACACCCTTTGTGACATAATCTACTGCCGCTTCAAGCATATATTACCAACACTTTTGTTATTCTCCATTTGGAAATATTCCAATATTGTTAAGATTTTCCGGCTCATTTTTATCTTTGTTCCCATCCTATTCTCCTTATTCCTACAGCTTACTTTGTTGTCATGACTCATAACTACTTTTTCCTTGCTTGCGTTTGTTCTGCGAGCGTGCCTTTCTTATGTTGTACTTTTTTTGTGGACTGAAGGGCAGTTATTATTTTGTTATCAGTTTATTCTATTTTATCTTTAGTTGTATGTTTTTATCTTAATTGTTATTTGTAGGTTTGTTTTTCATTTTATTATTATCTAATAAATCACCTTTGTAGCTGCTTTCCTCATATAATAAAATTCTTTTGGTATCACTCATTCTTGATTTCAGCTAACCTTCCTAGTTCCTACAGAACCTCTTCTCACTAATAAGCTGAATGATATTCATCCCTAGGAAAGCAAAGTAAAACACACCATTGGATTAGAAGAAGAAAAAAGTGAGAAGGAAGAGGCAAGAAATGATGTTATGTGATGTAAGTAATATTCACAATAACTACATTATGGATGGAATTATTACCGAGTCCTCCGGAGTAGAGTAAATTTCAATGGAAGGGACTACTATCTTGGGCATGAGGAACTCAGGTTATTGACTTGAAAACTTTCTAGTGGCCAAAAAAATTCAACATCCCACTTGAGAAGGTAATGGATATTCTCAAGTGAGCTTCTTGTTATGTTTATTGTTTGCGTCTCACAGGTCATCCACCGTCAGAGGCAGTGGCTAATTTCTTCGCGTACTGTAGACCCTTTTAAGGGGGGTAGACGCTTGCCACAAATTTTAAAGTTACACTATGACCAAGGTGAGGATCGAACTCTCAGCAATTGGTTAAGGAAGGAGAGGACTCTTACCACCTCACCTCAGCCCCCACGGTTAGCTTCTTGTCATGTGAGGTCAAGTGTGATATCTCACTGTTAATTTATTTGTTACTTATGTTATGTATAAGTCACACATCTTTAATTAATGGTGACTGTGAGAGATCACATTACCTCACATGATAAGAAAATCACTTGAGAAGATCCACTCTCCACTTGACAATGTTGGTGGGTCGGGTTTAAGTCCAATGTAAGTTTGATCACACATGGAAGGTGTCAAACTAAGAAATGTAGCCAATAATTTCCTGTTCTCATGATGGAGGTTTCTGATTTATAAACCATTTTAATGCTAACTGATTTTTAGCCATTTTAAATGTGCTAAGCAGTCATCTATTTGTATCCTACTGATGTGCTATCCTAATTAACATAAATACAAAATTACAGTTACACAATCACACATTACAGCTATAAAATCACATATTTGCTGGTTATGATTCTGCCAATTAATTCCATGATGCTGGCAATCAATTCTATTTACAGAAGGTAAAGACTACTAGAGATAGGTGTGGGGAGGCAGAGAGATTTGTTGTATTTTAACTAGTAACTATAGCTTAACTTGGGAATAAGCACTTAACAGTTTCTTACATCTTACTATTTTTTATATAGTGACAAGTAAGGATCAGCCATCAGGAATCAATAAGGTTGGTAAAGTTTAAAAAAAAAAAAAAAAAA
>QANU01097513.1:122929-183241 GCA_003254905.1 Nissolia schottii
AAAAAAAAAAAAAAAAGAGAAGTGAAAGTACAAATAACAATATAAGAATTAGTAATTAAAAATGATAAAAATTATAACATAATGTCAAGTGAAAACTTTAGTATTAGAACATGCCATGTAACAAGTTTGAGTGGAAGAACTTTTATTATTTATTATATATATATATATATATATATGAAAATAGAAATAATTTATTTTTAATAAGCATGAGAGAGAAAGTAGAGTCAATAAACGAAGCATGAGAAAAAGTAGAGTTTAAAAAAATTATTTAACAAATGAAGCATTTTTTTATTAAAAAGGTTGATTTAAATAATAAAATAATTGAAAAACCCAAATTTTGTTTGACATCGGTCAATTTCCTTCCTAACCATATATTGTCGATCAAAATCATTCTTGTAAAATAGGAGAAAAACCTTACTAGGTCCATGGCATTTAACTTGGTGTCCTATTTGGCCTTAATATTAAAAAAAAAAAAATTGTCAATGTAGTTTGACATTTTTTGTCATTACTCTTGGTAATTCCTCCATTCATGAGTTTAATGATGAAGAGTGAGGTGACAATTAACTCTCTGTTTGTTCACAAACGATGTCATTTTGCGTAAAACAAAACAGCGTTGTTTTACTAAATCATCACCTCCCCTACAAAGTCACCAATTCCTCTACTCACAACCCCTATCCTCCTTTCACCACCACAACCTTCCCACAATCATCATCATCTCTTCCACTCCAACTCCTACATCTGTAGATCCGTGGATCATCATTTGCAAATCGCTAAACCCTCCCACTTCAATCTCTTCCATTTCCCCTTCGTTACCTCCCTTTCTCTCACTCATGTCTCCATTTGCCAGATCCATCTTCTTTTTACAAATCCTGTGATGCGATTGTTGGTTAGTTGGATTTATTTTGCGTTTGTGTTTTTACAGGTTCTATGGCAGCCATTAATGGCAGTGGTGGCTTGGTTGATGATGAGGTCGCAGTGGGGACTAATGAGGGCAACAACAAAAAATGTTAGGGACCAAATAGGATACCCAGTATTATATTAGGGACCAAATAGGGCACCTAGTAAAAATCCATGGACCAAACATAGCATTTTCTCTGAAGATAAAAAGAACTTGTTCTGGGATTTGGAGATTCTTTGGTTTCTAGGTTTGCTTTCTAGATCTAGGGGTGGTGGCAATGAATTGTAAAAGGTGACCTATGGCGTGGAAGGAGAGTAGAGTTGTTGTTGTTGTTGTTGTTGGTGGTGGTGGTGGTGGTGGTAAGGGTTGAAGGGATGGTATTTTGATGGCGGTTGCAAGGTTGATGGAGATGGTGACTTGTGGTTGTGTGGTTGATTACTAGACGGGGGGACATTTTTGGTGGTGCAAGGTTGATGAAGATGGTGGCTTGAGGTCGTGGTAATGACTAATGAGGGCAATGACGAAAAATGTTAGGGACCAAATATGGCATTGAGTATTATATGACTAAATAAGGCGCAAGGTTGATGGAGATGATGGTTTGCGATTGTTGTGAGGGAGACGGTGGCTTTCAGTGGTGGTCCTTGTGGGGGGAGGTGGAGATTTAGCAAAACGACGTTGTTTGTGGAGAAATGAAGAGTTAATTGCCACATCACTCTCTGTCACTAAACTCATGAACAGAATGACTAATAAGGGCAACAACAAAAAATGTCAAGGACGAAATTGACAACTTTTTTATATTAAGGACCAAACAAGACACTCAATTAAATATTACGGAACTAGTAGGCTATTTGCCCTGCAAAATATAAAAGTACAAAATCTATAATTGTGTATCATTTTTGGTTAAAATTATCCTGTAGAGTACAAAATCAGCACTTATCATTAGATAATTGTGGGAGGAACTAACATGACTTCGGTGAATCTTGCATTTTGTATGAACTATTAGCGAACAAATTTTTGCTAAGGAGAATGTTGAAAGAATTAAAATTTACCAGGACGAAAATGGTCTTTATTTATTTATTTCCAAAATAATCAAAATAAGGAAGAAAGAGGGAGAAATGAGTTTGGAGAGTGTCGTCTTCTTCTCCCGTCGAACAGCGTCACCGTCGCGCAAGGATTCAGCCACCGCCGCACGAGTTGCAGCAGTGTCCGCCCGAATCGTGTTAGTTACAATTTAGATTGAAATCAGTTTATTCTATTTTATCTCTAGTTGTGTGATTATTTTTTTTTTCATATGTTTATTTTTTCAGTTTTTTGTTATTATCTAATAAATCACCTTTGTATCTGCTTTCCTCATAATANTAATTGATTATAGAGTTTTAGAAGTAACAAATATTTATTTTTATTAGCTGCGAGAATTAATTATAGATATTCTCACCTAAAATATCACTTTTAGTAATTTTTTTATTGTTTGTTTAGTTACCATTATTTTCATTTGAGAATGAGAAATTTGGCTCTCCAATGCACTTTTATAGGAAGTAAAAAATTTCTTACTTCCATAAACTTCAGACTCTTTTAGTGGAGAAACAAATCAATTATGAGTGAGTGTTATTTCTTGAAAACCAACCAAACATGCACAATGGAATTATTACCGAGTCATCCGGAGTAGAGTGAATTTTAATGGAAGGGACTACTATCCTGGGTATGAGGAACTCAGGTTATTGGGTTGAAAATTTAACATCCCACAAGACAATGTTGGTGGGTCGGATTTAAGTCCAATGTATGTTAGGTGTGGGGAGGGAGAGAGATTGTTGGTTGAATTTTAGCTAATAGCTAAAGCTTAACTTAGTAAAAAGCACTAAGTAGTTTCTTACATCTTTTTACATTTTTTTTTATATAGGAAAAACTCAATAAGATATAGAAGTTTGGATAGTGACAAGTAAGGATCAGCCATTAGCAATCTATTACAAATAAGCATACCAAAACACCAAAACGAAAATACACTATCATTCGTAGAGCTTTATAAAATGTGACCAAAAAAAAAAACAAATGCTTTCATTTCACAAATTTTGTTCCTTTTTATTTGTGGCGGTACTACACTGTTTAGTTTAGCAAATATAATTATTTATGCTTTTATCCAGTCAACAAAATTATTCAGGTTTTTGTTTGAACTGCCACCTTCTTTGATACTGTTAATGGTCAAGTTCTTTAGCTCCATAGCCCTTACTTCAAATTCCTCATCATGAAGTAGCTGCTTGATCTTGCATGCTATTTCTTCTCGAGTAACTATCCCACCATTTAGATCAACTCTCAATCCAACCTTCCAAACATCACAGATTAAGGTTTGGTTAAAGAACTGGTCAGCAAAGTAAGGCCAGCAGAGGAAGGGAACTCCTCTTGTTGTACCTTCCATGGTAGAATTCCAACCACAGTGACTCATGAAACAAGCAACTGCAGGGTGGCCGAGAACTTTTTGTTGGGGTGCCCATTGAACCACCTTTCCAAGAGGAGACACCCTATCTTCAAATTCTTTTAAGAAGACATCTGGTCTCACAACCCACAGAAATGGCCTATTGGAAAGTTCAAGTCCAAGTGCCAGTTCTTGCAATTGGGTGTGGTCAAAAGCAGTGAAACTTCCAAAAGCAACATATATCACTGAGTTAGCTGGTTGCTGATCCAGCCAGTTTAAACAAGATGAGTCTTCTGGCCAAAAGTTCCCTACCAAGCAGTTGCTCGCTCGAAGTGGACCTATAGGTATAATTCCTGGAGCCAAATCAAATGTTGCAGGCTCATGGTCATAGGTTGAGTTGCAGATAATCCAGTCTGCAACTTTTACAGATATATTGTTCCTTCTAATTAAGTTAAAAACAATTTTTTGGGCAGTCAAGTCACCCAAGCAGGTCCAAAAAATCTCTGTTGTCCTCATAGCAGGCATCATTGGTGCCAACTGAATTGTTTGATCTTTTGTTGGTGTTCCTGAAACATATTAAATAAACATTGAGAAATTGAAGTAAGAAGGATAAAATTCGAGTGAATATCCATTTTTGTTCTTGAAAGAACATCAATTAGTTCATTAGAAGTTTTTAGATTTCAAATAGGTCTCTAAAAGTTAAAATGTGACATCACTTTAATCCTTATGTTATTTCAATAAAGTGATGGAATATATGAGTTTTCTCATATCCTACGACTAATGTGATGTCATATTTTAACTTTCAGAGACTTATTTGATTAAAATATTTAGGAACTTTGTGATATCACATGCATTATTAGCAACCAAAATAGTTGTTTACGAGATACACTTTCTATATCTGTCTCCAATTGCACATGGAAAAGTATGCTTAATACATATTACATAATGTTTAGAAAAAGTCTGGTTTCTCCAATGTTTTACTAAGTGGCTAACATGCTTCACATTCTAAACTCAAGGATTGATAATAAATGAGATAAGCAAATCCAGTTGCAATTTTGTCACCTATTGTTTAACAAACTGCAGTTTAAAGATGTCTACAACAAGTTCTCACCATCATCATCAATGATTCCATCATCAAGAAGCTTTGGGATGTTAAATATCAAAGCCAACAATGAAGCTGATGCAGGGCAGAATGCAGCTGACCGGATTCCCATCTTCTTTGCAACTTCAAGTGCCCATCCCATGCTCTCATCCGCCACTAAACATGTGACTTTATTGCTGTCAGATTTGTTGATGTCTTCTATGAGCATTTCCAACTTCTTAGGCATGACCTCGAATATTGATTCTGTGAATTTTCCAAGCTCATTCCTATTCTCCCCATCCTCCAGCCCATCTGGGATTGAGACTAGCCGAATCTCATTCCCTATGGCACCTTTATCTCCCAGGGCTTGCACGATTTGATTATGAATGAAATCTGTGTTCACAAATGTGACTTTGATTCCATTTTTGACAAGTTCATGTGAAAGCTCCATGAGAGGAATTACATGGCCTTGTGCTGGATATGGTATAGCCAAAATATGTGCTTCACTCATTCTTACTCTTGAAGTTTTTCCCTGGAGGTTGATTTGGAAGGCAGTAACATTACCTTTTAAATATACATTAATCTCTTTATAATGGAGGCTGAAATGGCCACGATTTCACTGTTGTCTTGTTAACAATTGTTTTGTGTACATCCTACCAAGGAAATTTCTATTGTATTACTTCTTTTGTTAATCTCTTTTTCGCATGTTACATCTTCTTTGTTTACTTGTCTTAATTTTATTGTCTCCGGAAAATTCGTGTGCACACGTTTCTTAGAGAAGTCAAAAATTACTTGTGATTATGCTATGGGTCAAAGGAAAGAGTAGTTCATTGAGAAAGAAAACGTAACTATTACGGCGGCAAAGAATCTCCTTGAGATGCACACATGTAAAGTTGATGCTAGCTGCGGTGGAACCAATTAGTTAAGACTCAAGTTAATTGATACTTATCAGTTTTAGGAAAGTTAGGTGCAATAGCCAGAAATTATCAGAACATGCTAGATATAATTGAGACTCACCAATATTTGCAGTTCCTTAAAAGGTGTTGATTGACGTTCAATGATGAATAAAATATTATGTGCAACTAATATGGCCTATAACTATGAACAGATGGAATAAATTCTAGTGGAAGGGAATACTAATAGAGACAGATGGAGGGAGAGAGATTGTTAATTGTACTTTAACTAATTAATCGCTATGAGTTAAAGTTGTGGTATAGTGACAATTTAATTCGACAACTCTCAGATAACCTACTTATATAGGAATGGGCTCATGGTGGATCCCACCAAAATAGACCCCACACCTAAAAACAGGGGGAGGGGGGGAGATTGTTAGTTTTACTTTAACTAACAGCTATAGTTTTTCTTGTTAGTAAACACTTATCTTTCTTGTATAGGAAGATTGGTTGGTCAAAACAAGTAAGGATCAGGAATCTTCTAAGGCTGGCAAACAAAAAATAAACAAGCCAAAAAACTGAAAAGAAACTACATCCGCGTAGAAGAGCATTTTATTCCCACTACTACAGCCATCTATCTAGGACTAATTCCCATTTTTAAGCTTTTATCCATTCAACTAAATTATTCAAGTTTTTGTATGAACTGCCACCCTCCTTGATACTATTAATGGCCAAGTTCTTTAGCTCCAAAGCCCTTACTTTAAATTTCTCATCATGAAGCAGTTGATTGATCTTGCTTGTTATTTCTTGTCTTGTAATGATCCCACCACTTCGATCAACTCTCAGTCCCACCTTCCAAACATCACATATGTAGGTCTCATTAAGGAACTGGTCAGCAAAATAAGGCCAGCATAGAAATGGGACTCCATTGGTTGTACCTTCCATGGTTGAATTCCAACCACAGTGGCTCATGAAGCAAGCAACTGAAGGATGACCAAGAACTTTCTGTTGAGGTGCCCATTGAACCACTTTTCCAAGAGGAGACACCCTATCTTCATATTCTTTTAGAAATGCATGATTTATTCCATTGTTGACATCTGGTCTTACAACCCACAAAAATGGCTTGTTGGCGAGTTCAAGTCCAAGTGCCAATTCTTGCAATTGGGTGTGATCGAAAACAGTAGTACTGCCAAAAGCAGCATATATTACTGAATTGACTGGTTGTTGATCAAGCCAGTTTAAACAAATTGAGTCTTCTGGCCACAAGCTCCCTACCAAATGGCCACTCACTCGTAGTGGACCAATAGGTATAATTTCTGGTGCCAAATCAAATGCTGCAGGCTCATGGTCATAACTTGTGTTGCAGACAACCCAGTCTGCAACTTTGATTGATATATTGTTCCTTTTAACTAAGTCAAAGATAATTTTTTGTGTGGTCAAGTCACCCATGCAAGTCCAAAAAAACTCTCTTGTCCTCATAGCAGGCATTGTTGGCGCCAATTGAATTGTCTGATCTTTTGTTGGTGTTCCTGGAATATACAAAATTAACATTGAGAAATCAAATCCAGAAGGATACGCTTTGAGTGAAGAGCCATTTTGGTTCCTAAATTACTCATGTGACATCAATTTAGTCTGAGAAATGTTTTTGATGTCAAATAGGTCTCAGAAAGTCAAAATACGATCCCACTTTAGTCTTTCTGTTACTTCAACAAAGTGATGGAATAGAGAAATCTCTTATTTCCTAATTTTTGGTAACATCAAGTTACGAAAAGATTAAAGTTATGTCACCTTTAACTATGATGTGGCATTCATCTTTTTGGGACCAAAATTTGTTTACTCGAAGCACCTCACATGGAAAAGTTTACATAATACATAATGATTGATAACCTGCATCAAATTCCAAACCCACGGATTGATTTTATTATGCTAGAGATGATCAAATCCCATTTACAAATTTATTACCTATATATTGTTTAACAAATTTCAGGCGAAAGATGTTTAGAGGAAATTCTCACCATGATTATCAATAATTCCATCATCAAGAAGCTTGGAGATGTTAAATGACAAGGCAAACAATGAAGCTGATGCAGCGCAGAATGCAACTGACCGGATTCCCATCTTGTTTGCAACTTCAAGTGCCCATCCAAAGCTTGCATCTGCGACCACACAAGTGATCTTGCTGCTGTCAGAGTTGTTGATCTCTTCTATGAGCTTCTCCAACTTCTTAGGCATGACCTCACATGTTGATTCTGTCAAATTTCCAAACTCATTCCTATTCTCCCCATCCCCCAGCCCATCGGGAATTGAGACTAGTTGAATTTCACTCCCCACAGTACCTCTTTTCCCCAGGGCTTTAATGATTTGACTGTGAATGAAATCTGTGTTCACAAATGTGACTTTGATTCCTTGTTTGGCAAGTTCATGGGAAAGCTCCATGAGAGGAATTACATGGCCTTGTGCTGAATAAGGTATGGCCAAAATGTGTGCTTCACTCATTCTTGTTCTTGAAGTTTTCTCCCTGGTGGTTATTTTGCAGAGAAAAGCATTTCCTTTTAAATAGATGTTTGAGATGACAGCGTTTTCGATGTTGTCATCTTTTGATCGTTGACTTTAAGCTCTGAGGCATGCCAAATGGTTAAGATGTTAACATCATTTGTGGCATATTCTATTTGCTAATAATTTTGTTCTGATCTGTTCCTACTTTATCTTTGTTCTCATTCTATTATCCTCGTTCACCCATTTACTTTGTTGATGTGACTCATAAGCACTAATTTTTCATTGCTTGCATGACTTTCTTATGTTGTATTTTTTTTTTTTGGGGTTGAAGATTAGTTATTATTTTGTTATAAATTGTGTTATTACTATTTAGATTCAGTTTATTCTATTTTATCTTTTGTTGCATGTTTATCTTTAACTTATTGTTATATTGATAACTCTCTAATTTGAGTGTTTTATTAGTTTGTTTCCTAAGTGTTTTTAATAGGTTCTTTAGGATTTTTATTTATTTCTAGGCATAAATTAGGATAATTGCATTTAGTATAATTATTTAGATTTTATTGGTTTTTATCTCTTTTTTATAGTTTTTATTTAAATTTTAGAAAAATAAATCTCAAGAGGATCATTGAAGATTGGAAGAAGATAAGAGATAAGATTCAAGAAAAGATTTGAAGAGAAAATTTGGATCAAAAAAGATAAATTTAAATGTGATTTGGAAAGACTTGGGGAAAAGATATGCTGAAGTTTTTTCTATGCTGACTTTGTCACAAATTTTTCAGCTTGATGAAGGATGAATCTTGACTTGGCTCCAATTATAAAGTTGTAGATATTTCTTTTATCTTTAATTAGAGACTTGGATCAGCTCTATCGGATATGTGTAGCATAAGTTATGACATTTTTACTATTACAGTATAATGTTGTCAAAAAAATCTGAATTTTAGCATTTTGTTTACCTAATTCTAGGTCCAGACTCTATGAATACAACCCCTATGACCCAAAAGATGTTAGGGGGGATTAGATTTGAGTAGGAGGCAACCCTAAAGGTGCTAACTGAGGCTAGAGCGCCGTCATTGGGGTGCTACGCAAGAGCTCTGCACCCCCACTCGTCGTTTACCACCGGTTTGTCACCTATGGTGTTGTTTTCTATGCCTCTCTTCTCTTCTTTTCACTTGATCTTTTCTTCTTTTATGTAATAAGTCCCTTGCAAGGGCATTGATGTAACCTCTTTGGATGATGTTATTTTAATTCAATTTATTATTCAGTGTCAATTGATGTTTCTTAAGTTTCTCTCAATGTTCTTAATGCTTTAATTGTTTGATCAATTAATTGAATCCTTGATTTTGTATGCAATTCGAGAGAAGGAATACAAAAGTGCTCATGTGAGATTAACCACAGGCTAGCATAAGATTAGACATAATTTATACGGATTGTGTGGTCGTGTGTGGAAAATTCACAAATCGTTCAAGCTTATACGAAGTAGTGCACTTGCTAGTGTGCGAAACTTGAGTTCCAATACTCACTTTTATTACTTATACGAAGTAGTGCACTTGCTAGTGTGCGAAACTTCCATCGAGTTTTTGGCGTCGTTGTCGGGGATAATTTTTATGCTAAAAATTTTAATTGATAATTTTTTTAAGTTGAATTTGATTTCTATCTTTTCTTGTTTTAAGTTTTGAATATTAATTTTGAATTTTAAACTTTGCATCTTAAGTTTCAAATTTTAATTTTTAATTTTTAATTTTCAAATTTTGTTTTCCTCTTTTCAATTTCAAAAATAAAAAATTATAAAAAAAATTTGAATTTCTCTTGTGCTTTCATTGTGTGCTAAGTGTTTCAGGTGATGATGTATCTTTATCCATCGCATACAAAAGACAAAGAGGAATT
Source organism: Nissolia schottii (assembly GCA_003254905.1). Taxonomy (NCBI): domain Eukaryota; kingdom Viridiplantae; phylum Streptophyta; class Magnoliopsida; order Fabales; family Fabaceae; genus Nissolia; species Nissolia schottii. Next base: position 132,589 of record QANU01097513.1, read on the forward strand.
TACGGGTGAAGTGGCAAAATTACTACTGGCCACTACCCCCCTCTGTCGTGTCCTTTGGGCACCTTGTTGTATCTGATACATTGATGAAGCAGAGGGGAGGAATCTGGATTTTGGGATCCGGGCATCTATTGAAGGAGGTAACGTCTAACTTAGAGACGTAAAACCAAAGTGCTCATCAGGAGACAACCTAATGTTTCTAATTTTTTGTCTTTATTTTTCTTGTTCTTGTAGGTAGTTGCATTTGCATATTTGATTTTTCACGTGTGTACTTTCCAACTTTAATTCGAATTATGTTTTGGAAACATTGCATGATTTAAAAGTTGTGGGGTTAGCAAGTATGTCACTCGCATTGCATTCATTCATTTGCATGCTTTTTCTTTGTTTTGCATTTTCATTGTGATTTTTGTCACCATTCACATGCTTTTGTCTCATGCATAGGCACTATGCATTTTTTAAAGTTGAGGGAGAAAAAAATTTCATTCCATACATTCATGCATTTTTAGGTAGTTTTTGCATGCATTTTTATTTATTTTTAGGTAGCTTAGTTTAGTTTTTGTTTTATTTTATTCAAAAAAATTGAAAAATAGAAAATAAAAATCTTGTGCAAGTTGTGATTGTTTATTCTTATACTCAAAGACCCCAATGATTGAAAAAAAAAATAAAAACTTAATTTCTCAACTCTCTAGTGACTAGGATTCCTTGTCTGAACCATTGGAAAACTATTGTGTTCATATTGAATTAATTTGAGGAATGTATCAATTGGAATCACTATTAAAATTGGTAGCCATTACTAAGAATTTCCTTGCTTAGACTGAGCTTAGGTTGAGACAAACTCTTGAAACTTAGTTGATCCCGATGGAAATAAGCTCAAGTGAAACATTAGTTAGAGAGATGACCGAGGTCATGTTTGGAATCTCATAAAATTAAGCCTTACAAGCCCACTTTTTATGAAATTCACCCTAGTTATCCCTTTTGAGCCATGAAGAAGACTTGATTTGTTGTTAAACAGTTTGTTAACTAATGTGTCCTTTACTTTGACCCATTTGAACCTTATATACCCTCAAGCCTGAACTATTAGAATCATTCCATAGGGTATGCCCCCATAAAATAAATTAAGCATCTCATACTTCAATCCAAAGTGGTGACAAAGGAAATGCAAAGGGTGAAGAAAGTGAATAAAAAAGGTGAAGTGAAAAAAAAGAAAAAAATGAAGTCAAAATAAAATAAAAAATTCAAAAGGAAGTGAACAAAGAAGGAAGGAAACAAAGGAAAGCGAAGCACCAAAGCAACAAATGAGGCATGCATGTGCAACGAATTACAAATTGGGAGTACCTCTATGTAGTGGGTCTAGGAGAGTGGGGTCCTTAAGTTGAGGGTATTGAAAATAAGCATAAATGACTACTCCACCATACCCCTACTTAAGTCATACATTACAAGCTTAGAAAAATCCTTTTGATCTCTAGTCTAGTGTTAGCTTGAGTGGAAAGAAAGAAGGAAATATATTAATTGATAGGAGTTTTGTTCGTTCTTAATCTTTGCATGAGCCTAATTTGATTGGGTGATTGGCTTCCATATGCAAACATACAATATGATATTTTCCTCAATTAATTTGTTTGCACACTTGAGTGGCCTAGTTTGCTCAGAGATTGAATGTTAGGCATTTTTGAGTTGAGATTGAGAGCATTGATGAGGGTTGTATGTCCCTTGTTACATGGTGATTTGCACTTGCTACAGGGACCAAAACGTTTTTATTGCTTTCATAATTTAGTGTTTTGAGTTAGCTTAAGTGTCTTCCCGAGTTTGACGGCTTTGTAGAGGGATGTTCATAGTATCACTACAACAAAAAGATTTTCCTTTTTCTATAACTCAAATTAGATAGTATTTTCTTTTTGTTTTCTTTCTCTTTGCTTAGGGGCAAACAAAGATCTCAAGTCGGGGGTTGTGATAATTCTCTAATTTGAGTGTTTTATTAGTTTGTTTCCTAAGTGCTTTTAATAGGTTTTTAGGATTTTTATTTATTTCTAGGCATAAATTAGGATAGTTGCAATTAGTAGAATTATTTGGATTTTATTGCTTTTTATCTCTTTTTTGTAGTTTTTATTTGAATCTTAGGAAAATAAATCTCAAGAGGATCATTGAATATTGAAATAAGATAAGAGATAAGATTGAAGAAAAGATTTCAAGAGAAGATTTGGATTAGAAAAGATAAATTTGAATGTGATTTGAAAAGACTTGATTGGAGATATGTTGAAGCTTTTTCTATGATGACTTTGTCATGAAATTTACACCTTGATGAAGGATGAGTTTTGACTTGGCTCCAACTACAAAGTTGTATATATTTATTTTATCTTTAATTAGAGACTCAGATCAGCTCAATTGGATATGTGTAGCACAAGTTATGATATTTTTACTATCATAGTGCAGTCCTATAAAAAATTCCAAATTTTAGCATTTTGTTTACCTAATTATGGGTCAAGACTCTTTAAATACAACCCCAATGACCCCCAAAGAAGTGGGGGAGGGGGTCAGATTTGAGGAGGAGACAATCCTAGAAATGTTAGCCAGATCCTCGTCGCTGGGGTGCTATGCCAGAGCTTCGTACCCCACCTCGCCGTCTACCATCATTTGTCATCTATGATGTTGTTTTCTATGTCTCTCTTTTCTCTTTTCACTTGTTCTTTTCTTCTTTTATGTACTAAGTCCCTTGCTAGGGCATTGATTCTATTTTAATTCAATGTTCTCAATGCTTTAATTGCTTGATCACCAATTAAATGAATCCTTGTTTTGTATGCAATTCAAGCGAAGGAATACAAAGTGCTCATGTGAGATTAACCATAGACTAGTGTAAGATTAGAGATAATTTATGTGAATTGTGTGGTCGTGTGTGGGGAATTCACAAATCGTTCAAACTTCAAATTGGCTATGTACAGTAATTAGAGATTAGGTATTCAATCTAGGAGAAGAAATTGCTTGACCTTGAGAAAGGCTTGTAATTAGGATAGAAACCCCGACCATTAATGAAGATCAATGGATAACTGTTTAATATTTGTACAAAAATACTACATGTACACCGAATTTTATACACTCATACATATACCATTAATAATGCACAAACTTTATTCTCGCGAGTGCACAAACATTACAAATTTGTAAATGATACTCTCAATTATACTTAATTAAGTGCACAAATATTACATGAGTTAAAACACAAACTTTATGTATATAAGTACAAGGTATATGTGTGGTTTATGATTTTTGGTGTACGTGTAGCAAAACTCATAGGATAATTGTATGGTTTTGTCTATGAATTCACCTAAGTCTAGAGTAGGTAAATCATTAGCCTTAGTGCTCTTTTCATCTCTTGTTTTTCTTATATTTTGTTTAATTGTCTATTTTATGCTTCTTGTTATATCTTTAACATCCTCTCTATCAATTCAATTTGGTAATTTATCAATTAAAATCAAACGTTTAATATTATTCTTGTGGGTTCAACAACTTGAGTTCCAATACTCACCCTTATTATTTGTATGAACTAGTGCATCTACTAGTGTGCAAAACTCCCATCATATATGTAGCTTTATTTTTTGTTTTATTATTATCCAATTTATTATCTTTGTAACTGCTTTCTTCATATAATTTCCAGCATCATACAGGAAGGTATAGACTACTAGAGATAGGTGTGGGGAGGGAGAGAGATTGGAAGTTGTATTTTAACCAACAACTCTAGTTTAACTTGGTAGGTGGAGGGAGGGAGATTTTTAGTTGTATTTTAACTAAGTAACAACTATAGTTTTTCTTGTTAGCAAGCACTTATCTTTCTTATATAGAAAAAAAAAACACAATTAGAGATAGCAAATTGGAAAGTCAAAACAAGTAAGGATCAACAATCCACTTAGGCTGGCAAACAACAAATAAACAAGCCAAAACACTTAAAAAGAAAATGCGTCTGCTTAGAAGAGAATTTCATTCCCTCCACTGCATAGATCCATATCTATCTAGGACTAATTCCCATTTTTATGCTTTTATCCATTCAACTAAATTATTCAAATTTCTGTATGAACTGCCACCCTCCTTGATACTATTAATGGCCAAGTTTTTTAGCTTCATAGCCCTTACTTTAAATTTCTCATCATGAAGCAGTTGATTGATCTTGCTTGTTATTTCTTGTCTTGTAATGATCCCACCACTTCGATCAACTCGGAGTCCTACCTTCCAAACTTCACATATGTAGGTCTCATTAAGGAACTGGTCAGCAAAATAAGGCCAGCAAAGAAACGGGACTCCATTAGCTGTACCTTCCATGGTTGAATTCCAACCACAATGACTCATGAAGCAAGTAACTGAAGGATGACTGAGAACTTTCTGTTGAGGTGCCCATTGAACCACCTTTCCAAGAGGAGACACCCTATCTCCAAATTCTTTTAGGTAGGCATGATTTATTCCATTGTTGACATCTGGTCTTACAACCCACAGAAATGGCCTGTTTGTGAGTTCAAGTCCAAGTGCCAATTCTTGCAATTGGGTATGGTCAAAAATAGTAGTACTTCCAAAAGCAACATATATTACCGAATTGACTGGTTGTTGATCGAGCCAATTTATGCAAGTTGAGTCTTCTGGCAAAAAGCTCCCCACCAAATGGTCTCCCGCTAGAAGTGGACCAATAGGTATAATTTCTGGAGCCAAATCAAATGCTGCAGGCTCATGGTCATAAGTTGTGTTGCAGATAACCCTGTCTGCAGCTTTCATCGATATAATGTTCCTTTTAATTGCCTCAAAAACAATTTTTTGGGTGATCAAGTTTGGCGTGCTTGTCCAATAGAATTCTGTTGTCCTCATAGCGGGCATATTTGGTGTCAAGTGAATTGTCTGATCTTTTGTTGGTGTCCCTGAAATATGTATAAATAACATTGAGGAATCGAATTCAGAAGGATGTGCTCTGAGTGAATATCCACTTTGGTTCCTGAACTATTCATGTAACATCAATTTAGTCCCTAAATTATTTTTGACGTCAGATACGCCTTTGAAAGTTCCTAATTTTTGGTAACATTAAGTAACGAGAGGAGTAAAGTGATGTCACCTTTTAACTTTTATAGAATGATTTGATGTGAAAAATCTTTTAGGAATTGTGATGTCGCATGCCTCCTTTAGGTACCAAAATTCATTCATTCGATGCACTTACTATATCTGTGCCTGCAATTCCTCACACGGAAAAGTATACATAATACATAATTTTTAGAGAAAGTGCTTGTTTTTCTATTGTTTACTAAGCTGTTAACCTGCTTTGTTAGGAACCTAGTTTTAGGGAACGAATATTGAAGAACAGTGATATTATTGCTATGATGATTCCAGGACTAACTAAACTAGTCTCTCTCTAAATGACTAATCTTCACAAATTATCATCAAAGACTCGTAACTCATCCCTTCCTTTACTTATTTATAGGCCATCATCCCTCCAAGTAACTCCCAAACCCAATATATATAGCTACTCACTAACCAACTAATTATACTACTAATACCATCCTAACATGCTTCAAATTCTAAACTCATTTGCAAATATATTACCTATTGTTTAACGAATTGTTGGTCAAAAATGTTGAGTGCAAATTCTCACCATCATTATCAATGATTCCATCATCAAGTAGCTTTGAGATGTTAAATGTCAAGGCAAACAATGAAGCTGATGGAGCGCAGAATGCAACGGTCCGGATTCCCATCTTCTTTGCAACTTGAAGCGCCCATCCGAAGCTTCCATCTGCGACCACACAGGTGATTTTATTGCTGTCAGATGCGTTGATCTCTTGTATGAGCATTTCCAACTTCTTAGGCATCACCTCTCTCGTTGACTCTGTGAATTTTCCCACATCATACCTATCCGCTTCCTCCAACCCATCTGGGATTGAGATTAGTTCAATTTCAGTAGTCCTCGCGGCACCTTTTTCTCTCAGGGCTTCAATGATTTGATTGTGAATAGAATCTGTGTTCACAAATGTCACTTTGATTCCATGTTTGACTAGCTCATTGGAAAACTCCATGAGAGGAATTACATGGCCTTGCACCGGATAAGGAATAACCAAAACGTGTGCTTCGCTCATTCTTACTCTTTTAATTTTCTCCCGCAGAAAAAGCATTACCTCTTAAATACATGTTTGACAAGACAATGCTTTCAACGTTGTCATCTTTTGATTGTTCACTTTAAGCTTGGAGGCATATGCCTGCCAAATGCTTAACATGTTAACATCCTTTGTGACATAATCTATTTGTTCAACCCTTTTGGTCAAATACATAGTATTATATTGCTAATAATTTTGTTCTAATCCATTTGGAAAGATTCCTACTACTACTTTTTCCTTGCTTGCATCAGTTCTGTGACCATGACTTTCTTATGTTGTATTTTTTCTGTGGACTGGAGTTTAGTTATTATTTTGTTATAAATTGCGTTATTGCTATTTAGATATAAATTGCATTTTTATCTTATTGTTATATGTAGCTTTATTTTTTATTTTGTTGTTATCTAATAAATCATCTCTGTAACCACTTTCTTCATATATTGTCTAGTGTTGGTATGGCAGATTTAAGTCCAACTGTAAGTTTGATCATACATGAAAGGTACATACCACTAGAGATAGGTTTGGGGAGGGAAAGAGATTGCTAGTTGTATTTTACCAAACAATTTCTTCAATCTTTATACTTTTTATTTTATATAGGAAATACTGAGTAAAATATGGAAGTTTGGGAGGTGACAAGCAAGGATCAGCCAGCACGAACCCAATAAGTCTAGCAAAGTACTGATAAAACAATTAGCCGAAAACACTGAAATGAAAATGCATCAGCTTCATTAGAAGACCTTATAAAATGTGACAAGAAAACAAATGCTTCCATTTCACAAAGTTTGCTCTCCTTAATCTCCATGCTAGTATCTGATTAGTTAAGCATATATATAATTATTCATGCTTTTTTTATCCAGTCAATGAAATTATTCAAGTTTTTGTATGAACTGCCACCTTCCTTGATATTATTAATGGCCAAGTTTTTTAGCTCCAAAGCCTTTACTTTAAATTTCTCATCATGAAGCAGTTGCTTGATCTTACATGTTATTTCATCTCGAGTAATGATCCCTCCATCGCAATCAAGTCTCAATCCTACCTTCCAAATATCACAGATTAAGGTCTGATTATAGAATTGGTCAGCAAAATAAGGCCAGCATAGAAAGGGAACTCCTCTGGTGGTACCTTCCAAGGTAGAATTCCAACCACAGTGACTCATGAAGCAAGCAATTGAAGGATGGCCGAGAACTTTCTGTTGGGGTGCCCATTGAACCACCTTCCCAAGAGGAGACACTCTATCTTCAAATTCTTTTAGGAATTCAAGGTTTGTTCCATTGTTGACATCTGCTCTTACAACCCATAGAAATGGCTTGTTGGAGAGTTCAAGTCCAAGTGCCAGTTCTTGCAATTGGGTGTGGTCAAAAACAGTAAAACTGCCAAAAGCAACATATATCACTGAATTAACTGGTTGTTGATCAAGCCAGTATAAACAAGTTGAGTCTTCTGGCCAGAAGTTCCCTGCCAACTGGTCGTTCGTTCGTAGTGGACCTATAGGTATAATCTCTGGAGCCAAATCAAATGCTGCAGGCTCATGATCATAAGTTGTGTTGCAGATAACCCAGTCTGCAACTTTCACGCATATACTATTCCTTCTAATTACTTCAAAAATAATTTTTTGGGAGTTCAGGTCACCAATGCATTTCCAAACAAACTCTCTTGTTCTCATAGCAGGCATCGTTGGCACCAACTGAATTGTCTCATCTTTTGTTGGTGTTCCTGAAATATATTAAATAAATTATGTTTAATGATAAACTGAAGAATACAATTTCTATATCTATGTCTCCACTTGTTCACATGGAAATATGTATACATATTGTTTAGTGGAAGTCCTTGTTTGTTCTCTATAAACTCAATAATTGATTATTAATGAGATGAACAAATCTCGTTTTTAGAATTTATTGCGCCTTACTCGACCCCAAAAGTTATCTCAAGGGAAGAGTATTGTCCTAGATTTTATAAAGGCTATCTAAGTCTTCTGCGTAGATGCTGTAAGACTTAACACACTTGCATATTATATATAGTTTAATAAATTGCAGGTAAAAGAAGTTTAGTGCAAATTCTCACCATCACTATCTATGACTCCATCATCATGCAGTTTTTGGATGTTAAAGGCCAAGGCCAACAGTGAAGCTGATGCAGGCCAAAACGCAATCGGCCGGATTCCCATCTCCTTTGCAATTTCAAGGGCCCATCCGAAGCTTTCATCGGCCACCACACAAGTGATTTTGTTGCTGACAGATTTGTTGATCTCTTCTATGAGCATTTGCAACTTCTTAGGCATGACCTCATATATTGATTCTGTCAATTTTCCAATCTCATTCCTACTCTCCCCGTCTTCCAGCCCATCTGGGATTGAGACTAGTTGAATCTCATTCGGCAATGCACCTTTATCTCCCAGGGCTTTCATGATTTGATTGTGGTTGAAATCTGTGTTCACAAATGTGACTTTGATTCCATGTTTGACAAGCTCATGTGAAAGCCCCATGAGAGGAATTACATGGCCTTGTGCTGGATATGGTATAGCCAAAATGTGTGCTTCACTCATTGTTACTCTTGGAAGTTTTTTCCCTTGGTGGTTGATTTGGAAGGAAATAGCATCACTTCTTAAATAAATGCTTTATGTTCCATTTTGGACGGCTGAGATGGCAATGTTTTGGATGTTTTCTTAGAACTTTTTATAGTTATTGTCTCGTGACTTTGATGTTACATTCTATAATTGAAAACGATATCTATATTTGCACAGGTAAAACTGCATACATCTATTCATCTTAAAGTATGTCGCCTTGTAACCGTCTCGTGCACTAGTCTTCTGTTTTGCTTCCATCCTTGGAAAGATTTGTTCTAGCTTTATCTATTGTCTTTTTGCCTTTGTACCTTCCTTTTCACTTGTCTCTTTTGTTTGATGGCTTTGAAATCTTTAATTTTTTGAGTTCATCTTGATTCTTTTGGTTATCACTTCTAAAATCATTGTGTCATTCTAGGTGAGATAATTATTTCATTTAATCAGAGGACAAACAAAAAAAATGCAGTAATTAACTATAACAATTGAGGAATGCTCTTGGTGACATGTAAAAACATATCAAAGTTTTCACCTCCCTTTGATTGTTTTTAGCTCAGGACACTCTTGTGGTTCTATTGTCAGAAACAAAGTACTCAAAAACTTTGATTGAACAAAAATTGTAGTAATGTGGCATTACGTTTTATTTTCATTGAATTAGCATTTCCATTTCTTTTGAAATTATGGTCTATGACACGATACTATGGCATCAATCATTCCATGTAGTCCCAGATAATGAGACAAAGTTTAATTGTTATGGTATAATTTCTCTGTCTCTTTGCCTCTCTTTCTATTTTGGGTTATGCTAGTTTCACTTTTCCACTTAATTCTCATCATAACCATAATTTTTATCTCTTTTTTTTCCTCATTATCAACCATATCCCTTATGCACATTATCACTATCATCACCAAAGAGTTCCCCTCCTTCTTTGTGGGCATACTTTCACTATACATTTAGGCTTTATGCTTGAAGGCATGCCAAATGCTTTATTTTTTTTTAATGGTTTTATTGAACAGCCAAATCAAAGCAAGGCCGGAGCCTAAAATAACACATCTATAATACTATTCACTAAAAGTCTGCCACCAAGACTCAACAATACTCAGCATGTATCGATCGAGTCTCATTAAAAAGAATCTGAAAAAAACCTTTTGAGACAAAATCTCATAGACGGAAAAGAGTTCTCAGCTAAATACAAGATGCCAAATGCTTAAAATGTTAACATCCATTGTGACATAATCTATTGCTGCTTTGAGTAACTATATTACTAATACTTTTGTTCCTAACCATTGGAAATATTCTAATTCTAAAATATTGTTAATCTTTTGGATCATCTTTTATCTTTTCTCTCATCACATTGTCCCAATTCTCTACGGTTGTTGTCATGACTCATAACTTCTTTTATCCTTGCTTGCAACGTTAGTTCTGTGTGTTTGTGACAGGCCTTTCTTATTTTATATTGTAATTTTATTGTGGACTTAATGTCACTCGCATTGTTTTGTATGAATTGCGTATCAAAGAAGAACTTCCTATTATCCCCTACACTATTTTAAGCTTGTTAATTTCCATGGATCAATGAGCCACAAATTGTTGCCATGGGAAGCTGATTTTTCCGAAGAATTCTTACGTAGACACAAGTTAAGAATTTTTATTTAGGTATACAAATAAAATTGGTAGGATCCACAAATATGTGGACACGTCTTTAATAATGTTAATGAAACTACCATTTTGTGTATGTGCGGGCGTGCTTAAGGTTGTGTTTGTGAGTTTTGTTTCAGAAGGAAAATAAACTAAAAAAACAATGTTCCAGCAGACTTAGTCATAATTTTCACCTAAATGATATTTCTTAGATTTATGTCTATTCAATGGAGGATACCTCGATTTTTCTAGCTTCCCTATAGTTATTGTATGCCGCACAATTATTTTACACCGCAATAAAAAAACAATTATGTTAGAAGTTTTGTGTTGCGTTTTCTTTTTCTTAATATATATAGTTGTAAACTTGGAGCATCTAGAGGGGCTAGTTGCATTGCTAGGTTTTTATTTATTGCACATGTAATTCATGTTCCTTGTCTTTGTCAATTATACGTTTTTTTTATCATTTCCACTTGTATTTTCAACTTTGGTTGGTCATCTTTACATTTTTTTAATCCTCTTGCAAAAGTAAAAGAAAATAATGGAAAAACTTCAATCATTGATGTTTTCTTTTATTTGAATGAGTGTTATAGGGGAAATATTAAACTAAGAGAAATTCAGTAAATGCTTCTTATTTAATTTTTTGGTCACTTTTTATTATTTTTTATTTTAGATTGTTGGGTATCTATCTAGAAGAATGGCCCATACTTTGATAAACTTGTTTGCGTGGCCTGTTGATAAGTATGGGAGGCCTGTTTTACGGCCCATATCAATTTTGTATTTTTTTTTTTAGAAATTCTACATGAACAACAAAGAACAATTATATATAAACAATATACAAAATATAGTAAGAAGAAAAATTATTGTATAATACAATAATTATGTAGGAACATGTGTAATTAAAAGTCACTTGTTTTATACATTAGCTAGAGGTTTAATTGGGTTCGAATAAAAATATATATTTTATTATTTTATATAATATTAATACATTATTAGTGTTGTGAAAGTATGTTTTTTAACAAAATATATAAGTATTATATTAAAATTAGTAAAATAATTTTTTTTCTCCATTTAAAAAATCGCTATTTAAGAAGTAGAAAAAAGAGAAAACCGGTTCAATCCGCTGATTTTCACTGATTTTTAGAACAAACTATTTTTTAAAGCAAACCAAATCAAACAACAGTCCAGTTCCTAGTTCAACCAATTGGACCGGCCAGTCCAACCTGATTTTCAGAACCATGGCGTGACACATAAAGAAGCAAGAAGTAAGAACCAAAGGTAAATTTTATATTAGAGTAGATAAAATTAAATATAAAACCATTACACTTTCTCTTCCTACTAACTTTTATTATAATATTTTACTTTCATTCTTTCTCTCATTCTTCTCTCTTTTCCAATTCCATTTGTTTAATTTATTTATTAAATTTTCACCCTAATGTGTGCCAAATTTCATTATACTACTGTTGACACCAAAAAGACTATTTATATTGGATTAAATATATTTTTAATATCTGTAAAATTAAAAGTTGTGTTTGGTCTCCAAAATTTTTTTGTTAAAAATTTGTTCTTGAAAAAAAAATGGTCAATTTTAGTCTCTACCATTAGAATGAGATGTTAAGTGTTGACGTGGTCATTAAATGTAACTTGACACTTTTAACGGTCATGTCAGCAGTTAACATTTCCTTTTAACAGCAAAGACTAAAACCTACCAATTTTTTTTCAAGAACTAATTCCTAAAAAAAAAATTTCAAGAACCAAATACAAAATTTTTAATTTTATGGGAACTAAAAACATATTTAACCTATTTACATTCTTATTCTTTGGCCCAATTGATGAACTCGTTGAGATTCTTATCACCTTCTTCTTTGTTCTTGATGACCATCTCTTTCAATTTCAAACAACTTTCCTTTATTCCTTCATCTCCAAGCAAAAGCTCCACCTTCTTCTTGATCTCTCCCCTTGATATCAATCCAAATTCATCTTTGTCAAATCCCATCCCAACCTTCCACACATCACAAATATATGTCTTGTTCATGAGTTGGTCACTACAAAATGGCCAACACAAGAAGGGGACCCCACTATACAAACCTTCCATAGTAGAATTCCAACCGCAATGGCTGATGAAACAAGCAATTGCAAGGTGATTTAGCACCTTCTTTTGTGGCGACCAAGTAACAATTTTGCCTCGAGTTCCCTTGAATTCATCAGGGAATGATGCATTGTGATTTTCCTTGTTGCTACCATTGCTAGTAGTTCTCACAACCCAAAGAAAAGGCTTGTTAAGGAGATCAAGTCCAAGTGCTAGTTCTTTGAATTGGTTTGGTTTGGTTGATACCATGCTACCTGTGGGGAAAACACAAGCGTGTGAGATAGAAGTTCCTTGTTGAATAAGTTAAAGAGATGAAAAGGGGTTTAAAAAGCATGGATTGGATATGACTGACACATGTATGTTTGATTTATGTTTCTATTTTCGGTTTTCATTTCTAATTTTTAATTTGTTTCATTTTTTAAAATTTCGTGAAGAAAATAGTATCAATAAGAAATAAGATTATACTATTTTTACAGTTTCTTTCACAAAATGTTGAAAAATAAGAAACAAGAACAAAAATCAAACAGACACAAACATTTTGGTCAGGTAATCCAATCTCTAATATATTAAGATCAATCATTTAAGCCAAAAAACCTAATGCCAAAATTTTCAACACTACCAAATGAAACATATATGACAGATTGAGGTGGATGCTGATCTAGCCAATCTAGGCAAGTTCTGTCTTCATTCCAGAATGAGCTTGTGTTGTTGTGATCACTTGCCATCAATGGACCAATTGGTAGGAGCTTTGGTGAGATGGGAAATGCTCCAGGCTCAAGATCAAGAGTGGTGTTGCAAAGCCACCGTTGTGCTAGGTTCAAAGTTTGCATCTCTTGTTTCATGTGAAGGAAGAAGAAGGTGTTGCCTAAGCAGTACCATGGCATGGCTTCAGCCTCCATCTTTGGCAGATTTGATGAAAGTAAAATTTCCTGGTGTTTTATGGTTGGGAGTCCTGAAATGCCAAAAGGGATCATTGCCATATTGATAATGGTTAGATAGGATCAACAAAATATGACAAGTAATTATGATTGATAGCATATTGAGAAATCTACATTAGACCATCACAATTGCATGTGACATCAAGAATTAGATAATGGTTTATTGGTAACTTTTAATTATGATTTTCAAAAGTGGTGAACTCCCTTAAAAATATGACTATAAATGAAAGAAGATATAATTAGGAAGATGCGTATACTTTGAACTTTTAAGATTTTTTTTCAAAATGTGTTGTTAAATGATTTATTATAGTGTCTCACTTAATTTATTGATGTAGATCTCATGATTCAATCGGGTTAAATATATTTCGATAAAGTAATTGGTGTTCGGCTTGGGCCAATCATCTAGAGACTGTATTTAGAATTAGTAATTGGTGATTTGTAGCACCCATTACAGGAACAGGGGGCGTCTCACGCGAGACGCTAATAGCAACTCGTGCGAGACGTTTAAGGAGAGGTGTTTCGCGCGAGACATATATCAATTCGCGCGAGACACTCAGCTCTGCATTTTTTTGCTGTTAGCACGTTTTCACAGGCCTAGCCCTTTCGTTTGGTCACTCCCTTACCTATATAGAGAGTTCTCCTCCCCCATTCTAACCCGCTCAGAGTTCAGACTCTTTCTTCCCTATTAGAAGAGTTCTGCTCAATTCTTTCTCCTTCTTAGGTGGGTTGCCACTCCTTCTTTTAAGATGGCCTAGGTATTTGGCTTCGGCGACGCCACCATGCTAGTGGTGGCCTACGGTGGTTCTTAGGACGCCGTGCCAATACTGGAACGTCGTAGCAATACTAGAATCGCTAACGCAGGGCTTACCAATTTAAAGATCTGTCTTATGGATTTCTGATGATAGTTTTGGTTGGCTTTCTGGTTGCCACCGCCACGCTGCTAAGAGCCCCTAGTGTCAGCGTTCCTTCTTTCCACGACATTGTAGGTGAGTGGCAATCCCAGTGCTTCGGTGGTCCCACTTTGGTGATCCACCAATAGAGTCAGTTATGCCATACATGTTAGAAATTTGTTAGATATTCATTCAGTCTATAGCATACTAGTGAATACTTAGACAGATATATATGCTCAATAAATGCGATATGATATGCCATGCCATGTGATCATATTATATATATATATATGTGCCATGTTATATTATGCTATGCTATGTTAGGACAGAGACCTAAGCCCTTAGGTTTGATATGCTTAGAGATGCTAGGTTAAGATTATACATAAGACTTAATTGATTAAGGCATAGACCCTAACAAGGGGCAAGTTCTGACTAAGTCAAGACTTGGTACTTAAGATGTCCTCTTGTGACGCACATTTCTTACCTTGGAATCTTGTCCTAAATGTGGGACCTTAGTCCTTGAGTCGGACTAATAACCAAAGATTAGTTAAATATATAGGACACACTTGTCATAATTGGTAGCCTTAGGCCTTAACAACTTCGGTAATCAAAAACCAGTTCCCTGAAAGACTTCATGAACCATAGATTCTAGGGTAGATGAGAACAGTATGAGGTCCTACAACCTCATAACCCAGACCCAGCAATACTTAGGTATGAGCACCAGGCTCCTCAGTTATGGCATGCGTGCCTTATCAAACCGCCGAGCGCCAGGCTCCTCAACATTAGAGCATGCGTACCCTCACAGATATCTGGGTTGCGTGCATATCGAAACCACCCATATTTATCCTGGTGAAGTAAGGTCGAGTTACGACTCCCTTGAACAATGCCCCTCTACCAAGGACGTGGGCATACGTACATTAACCAGTTCTGTTGCCAATAGCTATCTCAGTTGAATTCAGTTATTCAGTGTCTTTAGATATTCAATATGTATAGTTAATTCAGTTCCTTTGATATCAGTTATGCGATATGCTTGTTATTACATATGTTCTTGCGGTAAATATTTATATGTGTGTGTGTGTGTGTGTATGTATGTGTGTGTGTGTTTTGCTTGCAACACTTGTTATTTGGGTGGTACCAAGGTACCCACCACTGAGTTGACAACTTACCCTTCTGTCAAACCATTTTTAGATGTGGCTAAGGCTAGGGAGGACAGTCCCTTTGTTAAGTAAAGTGAGGATTCCAGACATCTGTGGTAAGCTCCGCTTCGCAGTAGGACTACCGAGTAGATCAGTTATGCTCTAGACACCTAGGGCAGGGTCCATTATAGTTTTTGCATTTCAGTTCAGACATTAACACTATTTTGTTACTTATTTATATGTCAGTTCAGTATATGTAAATAGTTTTCAGTTATTAATTAATGAATCAACAATATTTACTTATCGTTTGCATTTATTACATGTTTTAGTATGTCATGTCAGTTCTTTTATACGGTAATAGCCCTATGTGCGGTCTCGTCCTAAGTTGGGGCGTGACGTGATCGAGTCTAAGTATTTAGTGAGAATGATTGGTGCTTAGGTTTGGTTCAATCACATGTGAGCATTGACCAAGACTTAAGTCAAGTCTTGATTGAACAAAAACTAAGCGAAGACCACGTAATTAAGAAGCCTCATGACTCATTACTTGGTAACACATTAAATTTCTTGTGATTACAATTTATGAAAGAGTTTTATAGGCAAAAGAAATGTTATTTGTAGTCACTTTGTGAGGAGCACTATACGTCGACTCACACTATATGTCGACTCACATCTCATTCATCATTAAATGAAATATCAATGGGATTCACATACTAAAATTTTATCCAATAATAAATGAGATGTGAATGGATATAGTGTCCAACATAAAATGAGTTCTAATAACTCGACTCTATGTCCAAATCCAAATGACATGGCTAACAATCAAACACACTAAAGCAAGAATAGTTCATACCGTTTTCAGAATCAATGATTCCCTCGTCAACAAGCCTTTCTATTGAATCAAATGATGCTAAGGAAGTAGCTGAGGCAGGCCAGAACAGAGCCCCTTTGATCCCCAATTTGAGCCCAACTTCCAAGGCCCAACCCATGTTCTTGGTAACAATAATGCAACTAACTTTGTTATCACTATCCAAGGCATTGACATCTTCTATGAGCTTTGGAAGCATGGCAAGCATGGTGGTTCTTGTGGACAGGATAACCTTTGGCTGGTCATTCCTGTCATCTTCAGGGCCCACACCATCTGGGAGGGACACCAACCTCATCATCTGTGGTGATGACTCCATGGTGGTTGTTGTTGCAGCCTTAAGCATGTTGAAGCTCTCATCTGAGGTCAAGAAGGTAATTTTGCAGCCATGTTTGGCCAGAACATGAGAGAACTGAAGGAGTGGGTTTATGTGTCCTAGAATTGGGTATGGTATTGCAAGAAAATGTGGGATCCCCATGCCTTAGTGTAAGAGTGAAAATTTGGGGCAATAAGTATTAATTGAAGCAGAATTGCAGAGAAAGTTAGAGAAGTATTTTTGTGTGTTTGTGCTAGAGAGGAAGAGTATATGATACGGATGAATAGCATAACATTGATAATTTATATAAGTTTTTTGGGTCAAACAAACATATAGAATGTGTTTAATGACGCCTTACAAAATTAAAAAATTAGTGACAGAGTTTTAACCTATAGTACATTGATTTGGCTCAAATGGCAAGAGTTTAGTGGACTTTTGAATATCATTCTTACATATAAATAAATAAACAACGTGAGTTTCATATAAAAGAATTTAGGTAATCTTAGAATAAGAATTTATTTATTTTTTTGGTTTGATTCATTCACTCTTAACCATGAATACTTTGTGATGCAATAATGAAAAGTCTCACGTCAATTAGACATGGAGGTTTTGGGTGTTATATATATCACTTAGTAAGCCTAATTTTTTTAACCATTCACCGTCACTTTCATCACAAAATTATATAATAGAGGAAATTGTGCATAGATATAATTATAACACTTTACATTTAATTATTAGGAGTGACAATTGGTACCCTTCCCACGGATCTCCAACCTAACTCAACTTGATGAGTAAAAAATTTGTTTTTCTATGGGTAATTACCCTCATGTAATTACCCAAAATTACTCGCATAAATTAGGATAGAATTAGAGTTTTAATGAACTAGTCTTATCTATACATACACCCTCTATATATATATAATGGACAAACTTAATTGTTATTAAAAAATTGTTTAACTTTTATATATATATATATATATATATATATATATATATATATCTTCGTTTGATTTTTTTCTATGTATCAAATAAATTAAACGGTTATGTTTTCTAGTTTTTATAAATAAAGAGTATGGTTGCCAAAATACGATTCAATGATCTGGTTTATATCCGTCACAATACATTTGCATATATACAAGACTGATGCCCAATCGGTGCACCTACATAACTTGATATTGTGCTGATCTAATTGGTTAAATTAGGTACTAACCAAAATTACTTTCTATTCTAAATTAGTGTACAACCAATCAATACCAATTTCTAGAAACAGAGAAAATATATATACACGCGCATTTCTAGAAATTTTATTGTAGGTGTGGGTAAATATGATAAAGTGTTAAGACAATGTTTATACAGTAACTTTTCAACTTATTATAGCAATCAATGCATCTAATTATGGAGTAATATGAAAGAAAGTCTCCTGATATACAAGAGTGCCTAAGAACTTTTCGGCCTTGAATGCTGTTGATCCTAACTATTAATGAAGAAGGCAATGACCGATGCAGAATAAAACTTGGACGTATGCATGGAGGTGGCCCAGCATGTACGAGAGGCTGTTAGTCCACGATAGTAATTACTCTAATTTTCCAAGTGACTTGGAATCTAAGGACCCTCGTGAAGACGTAGTGGATCCGACACGCTTTCGTAATTAAACGGAACATATTCTATTGATGCGGGCCCATATGGACATGGAAGAATCTTATATAAATGCCTAGATGCATGCATAGCCTTTTATTTTTGATTTGTAGATGCCAATACGGGCGAAATGGGTTTGTTTTAGGTTAACAAAGGAACAAAGGGTGATTTTGACAAAGAGATCTCGGCTGTGATTTTGTCGGGAATTCAACTCGGAAATAAGGAAAAGTCCAATATTAGAAAAACAACTAATAGAATAACGCATGGAGGGTGGAGCAATGTGACATTTGTAATCTTAATTTGTTAGGATGAGAATATGAACTTACATTTTAGAAAGGAAAAAAGAAAGAAAGAAAGAAAAATTCAGGGAAGAAGTCCATTATAGTTAAATAAAAATTAAACCCATGTTCCATTCGAATGAATGAAATCTAGATCTAGACCGGTAGAATATCACGATATATCATATAAACTATTTATGTGGTAATAAAATAAATGAGACTCATAAACTACTTACAAGATATATGTTACGAACTACATCTAAAGAGTCGAGCCTAAATTACTAGACCATGCATCAGTCATGGCCCAATACTATGAGCCCAATCTAATCACCTAAATGCATGAACCTCGGCCCTTAAAGAGTTAGATACTTACGTGTTGTAATTGGCATGGCATTAAATGCCATAAAGAGTTCATCATTACTTACACGGCATAATCGACTCGACAAAAGCTCAGGATGAGACCATAGGTGTTACTATTCAACTAACGACCAATTTCTGACTTTCAAGTATAAATAGGACACAAACAACTTAAGGTAGGGAGTTCTATTGTATAATCATACACATTTCATACAAACACTAACTTGAATGTCGAAATGACTTTGCAGGTATCACACCTTCGGCATGACAAGTCTCTGATCATGCGGAACCACCATCCCTAGCTTGCCAAGGAACAACAACTCAAGTTTATGATATCTCGCCCTTGCCCAAGTTACTCAACAAGATATTCCAAAACAATATATAATAAACTCCTTATATTTCTGTTTAACAACTGAATTAATTTCTAATAAACCATGCACAAATTAAATGCACAACTGAAAACGTCCAACATAGAGTAGCTATGTAAGTTATACACAAATACAAACATGAACACAAACATTTTAAAATAGATACACAAATTTTATAACACAAATACACAAACGTTTTCAAATATGAAAAACCAAATAAAATCTGATTCATTCCATATTAAATAGTGAAAAGTAACAGTCCATACACTCTTCTTCTATTCACTCATATTTTAAGCGCGTAAACTCAAACTCTATTAGACACAAACATTTAAAAACAGATACACAAACTTTTGAACGAGTAAAAAAAAGAATAGGATGAAAATGAAAAACAAAAACAAAGAAGTATAAGAAAATTTTAGTGGTCACGTACACAAACTTTTGAATAAGTATGCACAAATTTTTATGCACACATACACAAACTTTTGAACAATCAAAAACAAAAAATAAAACGGAAAAAAATAAAAACTTTAGGATCCATATAGTCTTGCGAAGAAGAAAATGAAAACGAAATAGAAAAAAGGGCATACAAGAGAAGAAGAGAGGAAAAAAAAAGAAGAAAAAACAAAAAGAAGATGCGTGGGGGAGAGTGAAAAAGAGGAGAGAGAAAACAAATTTCAAATCAAATTAAATGCAATTGATTACATTTTAGTTATACACAAAACATTACTATTATTTTAAATACAATATTAATTGAATTGACCTAACTCAACCAAGTTAACTCAAGAGAGAAGGGTCATCTTGATCTTATCTTTAAACAAAGTAAGACTTTAATACACCTATCGCACGTCCAAGTCTGGACATTTGGTGCATGAAATTTAGGATAGGCTCATTAACAATTTTAAGATAAGCTAATTAAATACTAAGGGTTGTCTTAATCTTATAATAAAAGTTATCTTGATTTTATCTCTATCCAACTCTAATAATTATTAAAATTAAGATATGCTTCATATCTCGTGTCCCATACTCTGAACTTTGGCATCTTTTGGTGTCATTCCTATCGTGAAAAAGATAACTTTTCCATGTTTCAATGGCATATCTTCGAAAATCTATCAGCATCATTGGAAATATTTGATTTTAGTCACATAATATAAAGCTGGTAAGTGCCCGAACATTGATATAGTTTTAGAGGTCACTTTTTTCATGTGCACCTTGAAAATGTGCACATTAAATGTTCATCTTCTTAAAACCATTGATATAAAAATGTTATAGATCTAATGGTAAATTTTTTTTAATAATATTCTAGGGTAAAAATGCATAAAATTAGACTATCATAGTCTCAAGTAATCCTGTTTATTAAAAAGAAATTACAATAAATAAAATTATTTGAAATTATGAATTACACCCATTCTTATTCCTAATATCCTTCCATAAAAGGCCTTCTTCAATTCTTCCACCACTAGCCATCTTCCTGGCGCCGACGTCTTCCACCACCGTTGCCAACCAAGTCTCTTCCTCACGATCCCAAAAGGACAGTCGTGGCAACAATGCCTTCAGAGCAGGGTGGAGCAGACCGACACTCCAGATCTAGTACCCCACAAACACACCTTCACAAAAACATTGCGTAATCCTTTATCACCGTTAATTCAAGAGTCAACGACACTAAATGAACGATAATTGAACTCGTGTTTGATAAATACCTCGAGCTAAAAGCAGAGAAAGGAAGCTCCTCGTAGCACCGTCATTTGCCTGAAAAATTGTAGAGAGAAATCGGGTGAATTGAGAGAATCAAGAAGATTAGGCAAGAATCAGAAGAGAAGAGAGAGATCTCAAGGGGAAGATGAATCTGATTGTGGGGAGGGTAATCAAAACAGAGAAGTGTTGTCAAAATTATTGATAATTAATTTTGGGGATGGAGAAGGGCAATGAAATGAAAATTTAACTTTAAATGAGGGGTATAGTGGTCTTTTAATGGTTAAAGAATAAAATGGAAAAAAACCCTAATATAATCCAATTAAAGGAAGGTAACTTACTATAGCAAGTTGAATAAAGGGTGCAAATTCAATGTGCACCTTTACAATGTGCACACTTGAAACATAACCAGTTTGGAGTGAGCAATACTTCACAAGTTTTGTTGCATTGCTCGTGGTCTTGGTCTTTTAATTTCTTCTTCTGGAATTGACTTACCAGTATGAAGTATTTGACATTTTGTTACTAATTATATTGCTCCTTTGTAAATACATTATATAAAGTTGAATTATTGCATTTATAAATATCAAATAACTATGAAGAAGATCTTGACATATTTTATATTGATGGTTTTTGCCCTCCTATGGAATTAATTTTTCATGGAATTAACTTTTGTCAAATCAATAAATTAATATATTTTTTGAATTAATTAATAATTGAACTTACTGGAGAAAGAATGGAAACTGTATATCGCTGTTTGTGATTGAATGTGAGTGACATAATTGACAAGACATAGATTTGGCTGGAATTGGCCTGTGACTTTCGTGGAAATAAAGCGGAGAGTGAAAAGGGGTATGCGACTGTTGACCTCTGAAAAGCTAAGAGTTAGAGTCAGGAGAACAAATCATTTTTTAAATTAATTTTTTATTTGATTGAAAAGGAAATTTTACTAAAAGAAAAATGAGTGGTGTACACGGTATAACTTGTCAACTAATGATTTTATATAATTGACTCATATGCACTCATTCTTATGTTATAAAGAATTTGAGTCCTACTACACGTACATTAAAAAAATATACACCATACATACACCCTATACTTATATACATAAAGTCTGTATTTTAATGTCTGTAATATTTGTGCACTTAATTAAGTATAATTGATTATCATCTATACGTTTGTAATGTTTGTGCACTCATAAAAATAAAATTTGTTCATTATTAATAATATATGTATAAGTGTATAAAATTAGGTGTATATGTAATATTTTTAAAAGAACTTTCACGCACCTACTCAACCAAAATATCCCAACTCCAACGCATCCTTCATTATTCTTCTTCTTCCTTCATCTTCATTCTCCCATTATCAATCCTCAACGTCATCATCGTTCTTCTTTGTCCTCATCATCGTCTTCTTTATCTTTTTCCTTCATTTTGTTTTCTATTTTTAGATAAACACATCCATGGAGTCTTCAGATCAAATCGATGGATGTAATGAGGTACAATAAAACTTTGGAAGGAATCTGTGTGTTTATTTTGATAAGAATCCATCTTATTTCTTCATCAACTACTCAATTGTTTGTACATTGTTGTTGTTAATGTTTGTACACCACACTTAAAAATGTTTGTACGCAACAATTGAAAATGTTTGTGGATAACATTTCAAAATGTTTGTGTACATTGGTTAAAAATGTTATAGTGTTCTAAATCATGCACAAAACATGGTTCACAAAAAGTGAAAAAACATGGTTTAACTACATCGCACAAACATTTTTAACTACAGTGCACAAACATTTTAAACAATAGTGCACAAACATTTTCTTAACTCGGTGCACAATAGTGAGCAATTCTTGTGCATTGTAGTTGAAAAAGTATATACACAATATTTCAAAATATTTTTGCACAACATAACAGTTAAAAATGTTTGTACAATGGAGAGTGGATGTAACAACACCCTAATTAAAATAGCACCCCAAAAAATAATTATTTAAAATTTTAAATAAATATGATTGTTACGGACTGGGCCATAAAGGCCCATCCCGGCGACCCAACACTCAGGCCCATATCCGCGGACCCGACCCGACCTCTCATAAATGATCACCGACAAGGTCGCCACTCTCTAGCCGCTCAGGGTTAACGGCTCCGAGATCTTCGTCGCCTTCCGCGACGTCCGGGGACAGCGCGCACATCACGGATATCCCCCCGCCTCCGCGATGCCCGAAATCTCCTCCATCACCTCGGCTATATAATGAGCCTATATCCCAGGTACGAAGGCAACACATAATCACACAATATACTTCTTCGACCCTTGCTTACTTGAGCGTCGGAGTAATTGCNCACTTATTTTTATGTTATAAAGAATTTTCACACACTCACTCAACCAAAAAATCCAAACTCCAACGCAGCCTTGATTGTTCTTCTTCATCCTTCATCTTCATTCACCCCTCATCAATCCCCAATGTCATCATTTTTCTTCTTCTTTGTCCTCATCATCCTCTTCTTTGTCTTCTTTATCTTTTTCCTTTGTTTTGTTTTCTATTTTTAGACAAACACATCCATGCAATCTTCAGATCAAATCGATGGATGTAGTGAGAGATAAAGTAAAACTTTAGAAGGAATCTATGTGTTTATTTTGATAAGAATCCATCTTATTTCTTCATCAACCACTCAATTGTTTGTACATTGTTATTGTTAATGTTTGTACACCACAGTTAAAAATGTTTATGTACATTAATTAAAAATGTTTTTGTGTATTAAATCGTGCACAAAACATGGTTCACAAAACGTGAAAAAACATGGTTTAACTGCATCTCACAAATATTTTTAACCACAATGCACAAACATTTTTTAACTTTGTTCACAATAGTGAGCAATTTTTGTGCATTGTAGTTGAAAAAGTATATACACAATATTTTAAAATATTTGTACACAACCGTTAAAAATGTTTGTATAATGGAGAGTGGATGTAACAACACCCTAATTAAAAATAGCACCCCAAAAAATAATTATTTAAAAATTTTAAATAAATATGACAAAATAAAAAATTATAATAATTCAATTAAATATTTAAAAATCAACAAAATCATTTAGTCGTATTTTTAGTTAGTTATTTTCAAATTGTTTTAAACTTTATTATGTGTTTTTTTTAATTATTATAAAAATATACTTTATTATAAATATTTCTAATTTTTATTTTATCTTAATGAATTAAAAATAAATTAACACATTCATAGCGACTCATTTTAGGTTAATAAAAAAAATAGCGACTCATTTTAGTACTAATTTAAATAAAGGCTCTAGGTAATATTATTTATTTTTAATTTACTTTTTATATAAAAGAATTTACTTTTTTTTTGGTCAAAAATTTACTTTTTTTATGCAAATGTAAAATTTGTAGGCTAGGTGGACCATACCATGCCCTCGTGGAGATCACATATTGGTTATATTGCCTTTTGGTTTTTTTTCTGGGCTATCCTATATTTTTTTTGTGAGCCATTACCTTTTCTCTCCATTGGATTTTCATCTGGGTTGAGCCTGTAACCAAAGGTATTAATAATAAAAGACTTTTGTCATGACCAAAATTGATACTGTCTCAAAAATGAAATTGGGCGGCGTCCTTGTTGGGAGGGGTTTCCGCGAGAGTAATAGTTTTCACCATTTTTAATATTAAAAAAAAAAAAAATCATATCATTAACACATATATGAACATTACATAATGGCAATGCCTCATGATTGATTTCATAACAAATTGAAAAACTCTAACCTTAGTGATCTGTTTATTCGAAATCGTTTTGTCATAACAAATGCATTTACTCCTAAGCTCAATTGATAAACTTCTCTAGAATTTTCAACTTGGGAATTATTACCAATTTAAAAAGTACCATTTACTCTTTAGCCCAATTGATAAACTTCTCTAGATTCATTGAAGAACAACCACCTTGTACTAAGTTATTCAAGGTCAATTCCTTCAATTTCAATGACCTTCCTTTCATTTCTTCATCACCAACCACTAGCTCCACCTTCTCCCTAATTTCACTCCTTGGTACTAATCCACTCTCATCCTTCTCTAATTCCAATCCAACCTTCCATACATCACAAATATACGATTTGTTAACAAATTGGTCACTGAAAAATGGCCAACATATGAAAGGAACCCCACCACACACACCTTCCACAGTAGAATTCCAACCACAATGGCTTATGAAGCAAGCAATCGCAGGATGATTCAATACTTTTTTTTGTGGGGCCCACCCCACAATTTTACCTTTACTTCCATAAAATTCATCAGGGTATGTTATAATTTTTCCTTCATTAACACGCACAACCCAAAGAAAAGGCTTATTAAGGAGATTAAGCCCAAGTGCAAGTTCTTTGAATTGGTTTGGTTCAATAGTTGCCAAGCTACCAAATGAAACATATGTAACTGATTGAGGTTGGTGTTGGTCCAACCAATCTAGGCAAGTTGTGTCTTCTCGCCAAAATGAACTATTGTTGGTGGTTTCACTAATTATTGACATCAATGGCCCAATTGGAAGGATCTTTGGTGATATGTCAAGTACTCCGGGCTCAAGGTCACTAGTTGTGTTGCATAGCCACCAATCTCCTAGTTTTAGTGTTTGTGTGTCTTCCACCATGTGGTGGAAGAAGTTCTTGTGAAGGGTACACCATGGAAGGTGTGCTGTGTCCATCATAGGAGAGTTTGGTATAAGCTGGATTTCCTGTTTTCTTGTTGGCAATCCTGCAATCGCCAAAAAGTAAGTTAGGAAATTGCATATGTTATGTCACGAGAGTAATATTATTTATATATTAAAAGCGAACGTCCTCGAACGAGGCACAGTCACAGAGCATTTTGTCTCAACTGTTCAAAGTGTAATTTCTCGACCCATGTGGTGGATACTATTAGAGAAAAAAACAAAAAAGAGTTCTGTCATACGATACACTAAAAATCATATATCATACATATACTTCGTATTTATATAGATAAAGTTTGTGTTTTAACTCATCTAATATTTGTGTACTTAATTAAATATAGCTGAGAGTATCATTTACAAGTTTACAATGTTTGTGCACGAGAATAAAGTTTGTGCATTATTAATGGTGTATGTGTAGGTGTATGAAATTGGATGCACATATAACATTTTTGAAAAAAAAAAAAAAAGATAAACGTGAGTAAGAAAAAGTGCAAATTGCAGGTCACAACAAATCACACAAGGACACGTCACTTTGGCAATGCAAATTATGGTAAAAAAATCGGGCAAGCAAGCATTTTCCATATATAACATGAAGCACCATATTTGATTATAATATGATTATTAATTGAGTAACATTTCAGATAAACATATTAAAATAATATATCACTTCAAGTTAAAATATTGATGTGTCAATAATTAGAATATAGTCTCATTTAATGCTAACTTTTCATCAATATATCTATTTTAGATATACACTTTTCCGATGTATCAATAACATTATTATTTGTACTATTTAACTAAATAGGGTCATTGATAGTTTGATTTGCTTGATTCCAATTGTTTGATATGAAAAAAAAAATTGAACTTAATTATGTAATGGAGTAATTATTTCTTCTTACCAGTTTCAGGGTCTATGATTCCTTCATCAACAAGGCTTTGGATGGATTCGAAGGCAGCCAAAGAAGTTGCTGATGCAGGCCAGAGAAGTGCCCCTTTGATCCCCAAATTGTGTCCAACTTCCAAGGCCCATCCTATGTTCTTGGAAACAAGAAGACAAGTGATCCTGTTGTCACAATCCAAGGCATTGTCGTTGATGTCTTCTATGAGCTTGTGAAGCTTAGGAGGCATGGTTCTCCGTAGTGACAGAATCACTTTTGGTTGGTCACTCCTGTCATCTTCAGGGTCCAACCCATCTGGGAGTGTCACAAACTTAATCTGTGATCCATCACTTGCAACGGTTTTCACTCTCTTTTGATTGAACTCTGAGATCACAAAGGTGATCTTGCAGCCATGTCTGGACAAGACATTGGAGAATTGAAGAAGGGGATTCATGTGTCCAAGAATTGGGTATGGCATTACAAGAATATGTGGGAATTTCATGTTTGTGGGTGTGAACAAAGATTGAATAATGAGTAGACAGTAATGTTTTGTGTAGTGAGTGAAGTTTTAATGAAACTGAGGGAAAAAATGTGTGCATTTATAATAAGAAAAATAGTTGATGGTCAAGTTAGTCCCAAAAATAATTCAGTGTCTTAAGTGATCTTTAAAAAAATTAATGTGTCAATATAGTTTCTAAAATTTTAAAAAGTTTCCCATTTGTCCCACTTTTTTTTTGTGTTAAATTTAGGGATTAACAAAGGTAATATTTCTAGATTTTAACGAGAGTAACATTTTAAAATTCTTAAAATTACATTAACATTTTTTTAAGGCCAACTTAGGACATTGATATATTTTTTGGAGACTAACTTAGACANTGTAGTGAGTGAAGTTTTAATGAAACTGAGGGAAAAAATGTGTGCATTTATAATAAGAAAAATGGTTGATGGTCAAGTTAGTCCCAAAAATAATTCAGTGCCTTAAGTGATCCTTAAAAAAAATTAATGTGTCAATATAATTTCTAAAATTTTAAAAAGTTTCCCATTTGTCCTACTTTTTTTTTTTTGTGTGTGAAATTTAGGAGTTAACAAGGGTAACATTTCTAGATTTTAACGAGAGTAACATTTTAAAATTCTTAAAACAACATTAACATTTTTTTAAGGCCAACTTAGGACATTGATATATTTTTTGGAGACTAACTTAGACAATAGTCCTAAAAAATATTCTTGTATATAGACACAATTACAAAACATCATATCAAGCTTACTTATAGAAAAGTTAAGGATACCATAACCATGAGATTGTATTTTGCATAAAATTATTAAGATTCATTTTTTTTAAAATATGTTTAAAGTATTAAAATTGTGTCCGTGAAAAAAATTTATATTATAATATTGATGGATTGCATGCCAGGTTGGTTCAATGAATAAGTTATGCACTTGTGTTTAATCTAAACTTGGGACTCAAGAAATATCTAAGAACAATAATGTTTGAGTATTTAAAAATAGTAATAACAGGGTAGGTGGTCCATTTTTTTCTGCTCTTGCACCAAATGAATCAAAGGCCTTGATTTATTCTTTGATACATCAGCATATAAGTCCATAAATATTATTAAAATCTACTGTAGGCAACAAAGTTAGTCACGGCATTGCCTATATGCACCCTAACAAAAGAGGTAGTATTAATATAGTTACACTCTTGAGTTAATTCATAAATTTTTATTAGTTTACGATTTTATTACATAAAATGAGTTAACTTTTTTATTCATAAACTGATATGAGTTTAAATTAACTTCTAATAAAATTTGTAAACTTTATTAACTCTCGAATTTACTTAAATTTTTTAGTTTTATAACCTTTAATACTACATTTACAAAGATGCTTATTGGTACGAATTATTTTTTGCAGAAGTGTAACGAAAGGATATTTTACCACTTCAGGAGCAGTTGTGAATGGAAAATAAGGAGTGAAAATATTGGTTAAAAGGTCAAAGATGCTTCTTGTTTTGCATGTGGTTTATTCGAAAATCCAAAATAACAATAAGAATTTTTGTTAGATTAATTTTGTGAGTGATCATTCTAAGATATCCAAGTAACTCTTGCATCGATCCCAAGTACATTTTATATTATTCATTTTTGCAGTTGTTTTCAAATAATTTAAATTAAATAGCCACCACATTTGTCCTATAGAACTCAATTTGAAATTGGCTCTTTGGACTAATATAGTCAAACAGATTTTCAACGTTGGACACTGGACAGATGTGGAAAAAATCTTCAATACGTGCTTCACACGCTAAAGATATATATTTTAAAATTAGGTTAAATATGTATTTAGTTCTGCATAAATTTTTAAATTTTATATTTTATTTTTCATTTTTTTTAAAAATTGTTCCTCATAATTTTTTTTGTAATTTTTTATCATTACCATCATGTTAAGCAATTAATTATTGATATGACAAATAACTTAGTCGCTTGGTCACATGGCGAAGGTGAGAGAGAGGGGGGAGGACAGAAGCAGATGAGGGTATGTGAGTGGGGTCACTTCGTTAGCATTGACGTGGACAACAACTCACAAAATTGTAGAAAAAGAAGGAAGCAAATGAACACTCAAAACAACATGAATAAGTAGAGGATTCTTAAAAAAAATATTATGAGTGGAATTTTTAAAAACAATTATGAAAAATAAACGAAATTAAATTTATGAAAGAATAAAAATATATTTAACCATTTTAAATTTTTCCTCTCAATTTCAAAAAACTAGTGAACGTATCGTAATTATCAAATATTGAATAGATTGTACATAATTTAATAGGTAAAGCTGTAATGGATGAAGGTAGTTGTGAACTAGAGTTTTTTACTCTTTTGCCCCTGCTACAGTAACTATTTCCCAAAATACCCCTCCTTTAAAACATATAACCATAATGCCCCTGTTTTGGCTGACGTGGACGCCGCGACACGCGTGGGCGTCCACGTAGGATTCGCCAACACGGATGGCGAATTCAGTTCAATTGCATTAACACTGAATTCGCCTATACGGTAGGCGAATTTAATGCAAACCCCTTTACACTAAATTCGCCAACCGTGATGGCGAATTTAAGTCAGTGGATTATAAGTTTACCCACACCCCCCATTTTCTCCCACTCCTCTCATTTTCTGAAATTTACCTTATCTCTCTAAAATTTTATCTCTCTAAGATTCCAGAGCAATAGCCGCCGGCGCTGCCCCTCTTCTAGCGAGTCATCAGCATCTGTAAGTTTTTACATAGGCATTATTTATTTGTTTAGTCAATAAGTTTTCGTGTTAATTGTAACATTGTAGTTTTTTTTTGCTGTACATATGTATGTTATATGTATTACTATAATATATTTTGTATGCTGTTGTTGTGTGTCTAAGTTGTCGTTATTGTGACATGTTGTATAGATTTAGGGAATAGATAGTTGCTGCTTGTATTTGTTATAGATTGCATGCATAGATTGCTGGCGTATAACATGTTAGCCATAACACATGGAGCGAAACCCCTGCACAAAACCCTTATCCCTAACACCTAAAATTCTAGTCCTAGCCCTAAACCCCATCACAAAACCCTAATCCCTAACTCCTAAAATCATATCCCTTGGCCTGACATTGTATGTTATATGTATGGAGTTCTATTAAAAACTGATAGGAAGTTACAACGTAGAGTTGATTGTGAATCGTATGTTATCTGCATCTGTGTTGTATATTTTGTATGATGTTGTTGTGGCATGTTGTATAGTTATAGGGAATAAACCTTGAACCGTAAAGCCTAAACCAAATAGCGAAAACTTAACCTTATTCGTTAAACCGTAAACCCCAAGGGTTAAACCCAATAGGATGAAAACTTAACCGTGACAGCTAGATAAGACTTATCGTAAACCAAAACTCCAACCCTAAATGCTTAACTCACGACCAAAAACCCTAAACATAAACCGAAAACCCTAAACCAAACACAGGTGAATTGGCCGTAGGCCACAACCAATATGGCAAAACCCAAACACAAAAACTCAGAATCTAACGCCGTAAACCATAACCCCAATGTGTAAAATCCATACCCGTAAAACTGAATGTATCATAACCTTAAATCATAACAGGCTATGTCTTACCTAGTCATTTTACCTGAGATTAATTGGTAGTGATTATTCTTTAACATATTTGTGTATTTGCGGTGTTTTACAGCATATAGGATGTCCCATCACATTACACCAGGCCCAGAGGATGCATCCATTCTTGACCTACAGCCGCGTCATGTGTCGCAGCATATTTGGAGCGGGGATCGTGATAGGGTCCTACGAGTTAGGGGAGTGCATGCTGCGAGCCATCTGGATATCCACAGAGACCCCCCAGAGTGCATCATTCCATATCTACAGCAGGCGGGATTTATGGTGGTGGTTCACATGGGTTATTGCTCGGTTGACCGTGCATTGATCACTGCGCTAGTGGAGAGGTGGCGTCCAGAGACGAACACGTTCCACATGCCCACTGGAGAGTGCACACTGACATTGGAGGATGTTGGCATTATTACCGGCTTGCCTGTTGAGGGCCATGCAGTCACCGGCGGTACGCATGATCCAGAGTTGGTGGATCATTGTCAGGAGCTGTTGGGTGCGCGCCCACCACTTGGGACTGGGTACCATGCATCACGCATTCGACTATCATGGTTGTCTGAGCTACTTAGTCATGTTCCTGCTGATGATGCCGACCCAATCCCGGTGCAGCATTATGCACGAGCATACTTGGTTCACTTCATTGGGTGCATGCTGTTTCCAGACGAGTATGGGATATATGTACATTCTATGTTCCTTCCACTGCTTGCGGACCTGGAGAAGGCGGGCACGTATAGCTGGGGTTCAGCAGCACTGTCATTTATGTATAGGGAGCTGTGCAACGCGACAGAGTACAGTGCACATGACATCGGAGGCCCTTGCATTGTCCTCCAATATTGGGCATGGCGTAGATTTCCGCGCCTTGCCCTTGCACGGGTGCATCCCGTTGTTGATGCAGAGTGGCTGAGTTATATCGACGATCGAGTCTTCCTTCGTCCCTTGGGGTTTGAGTAAGTGTTAATTATCTATTTATTTGTCGAATTATTATTCACACTTTATGCATTTTAGTTTTATGCTAATACATATCTATGTTTACAATTTGAACCAGGCGGCACGATCATACAGTGAAGTTAGATTCATCAGTACATGATGTCCATTACTATCGTCACTGGTAAGTGCCCAAAACATACAATTTTCAACATTCAAAATGGCACTTATTTTCACATATTTTAAAGAATTATCTAATTAAATCTTTATATTTTGTAGGTTTTAAATATGTTTTGATAAAAGGATGCAAGCATAATTTATGAAGAATAATCCCATGAAGAAGGGAAGAAAAAGGCAGAATTGGAAAGAGCTTAAAAAGAAGATTCTGGACGAAGGCATCGCTCAGCGAGGAACCTTAATCGCTCAGCGCCTAGAGACGAATCGCTCAGCGATGATATCTATATCGCTTAGCGAACTTAAGTCGGCAAGCCACTTGCGCCGGCGCCATCATGGAGCCAACTGGAGCCAGCCAATCATAGAGTACCATGTCAGCGCCGCCCTGCAAAAAGCTGCCAAGCATTTAATGAAGGCGCGTACAAGTACGACCGCTCAGCGATACAGCGCCGCCGCCCAGCGATTAAGTGTTTATTGCTCAGCGAAGGAACCAAAACCGCTGAGCGACAGACCCCAAATTTTGCCTATAAATAGAGGAGGCCGAGACCACTTCAAGGCATTCATCCATTCCCCCTCCAAACACTATTCTTCCATAGTTTCTTTGTACTTTAAAAGCTTAGTTTAGTTTAGGTTAGGTTAGGAACAAAGACGAGGCTTGTGAAGGAGCCGGAGATCGAGGAAGCTAGGCGAAGCCATGGCCATGATAGCGTGAGCACGTGTCATGGTAAGTGCCTAAACCTTGCCTCCGAGATTCTCTTGTAAGATGGGTTCCTAACCCTCTTTTTGTTGGGATTTTGATTACTATTGTAGTTTGCTTGTATCCATGTAACTATTACATATGAATCTATCTTTTTCTTATGATTTGCTTGAATGATTTCATGCCTAATGCTAGTTTTGTTTAGTGTTTTGATTCTTGATTTGGGGCTTGTTTACATGAATGAAAGTTATGCTAACTAGGTCATAACCAAATTAAAATCAATAATGCTATGCTTAACTAGAACCTAGACTTGAACGTTGTGAACGAAAGTTACAATCATTAGAGTCTGACCTAAATCATTTCATCTAACCTTGTTGCCGTAATTGGAATAAAGGTTAGTCGTTTTAACATCTGGATTAACGCGGGTGTACTTTGTTAAGCTCGTGTGCGAAAGTGACAGTTTAACAAGGGAAACCTGTGATCTTGTCATGCGCGAAAGTGATGACAAGTTAAGAACTGGTGGCGGGCAATCAAACGATAGTTCTATGTAATAAGTAACTGGATGCATGAAGCTATGATATGATTAAAATTCCCAACAAGCTCCGGAACTACCTCTGATTTGTTTCCTATTTTATTTTCATGTCTTTTATTTATTTAGTCTATTTAAATATAAATCACAAATCTTTCACCTCATTGTTTAATTAAATGAACTCAAGAATGGTATTTTACAACTCCCTGTGGGATCGACCATACCCTATACTGCAATTGGATTCCTTTGGAATCTGAAAGCCGTAAAGTAGGTATGTATATAAATTTAATTTGAACGACAAAAGCGCATAGAATCTTTCAATGAGCTTGGCATGGTTGTGACAAAACCTAAACCGTGTCAAGATCTGAGAAAGTGGTTAAAAAGGCTTTCATCAGTCACCTGTTCGATAACTTGCAGAACACGGAGGTAAACACAATAAGTGTCTGGTTGCCCATAATGTTGTACAATTGATTAAAACAGAATTGCTAACTGTGTTTACTTTTCGTAGATTGTTTGGCAACCATATACTGTCGACGTCACCATAAATCTCCCCCTATTATGCACGTCTGGGCAAGACAGTTGGCAGGCCGTTGGACCTTTGATTTGTTTCGGCATCATGGAGTGGCACCAGCCGGATCGGGTGATGCGGCAGTTTGGTATTGATCAGGCCATACCAGACACCCCAGGTCAGCCTGTGCATCTGCGATCAATGAGTTTGATCGGACGTACTCACGAGTATTGGCCCGATGTCCACCTAGAGTATATTGCAATGTGGAATGATCGGCGTAACTGGGTAGCTACCGAGGAGCCCTTGCATAACCCCCCCACTGTACTGTCGCAGTATATGGACTGGTATAAGAAGATTACGCGACGTTGGATCAGTCGAGAGTCAGCGGCCATAGGAGTTGTGGTAAGTTTTGCATCCATCAATCGAGTGTAATTGTTGTTTTTTAATTGTTGATTATGTTTATTTTTGTTGTCATATGGTTAGGGTGACATCGCGGATCTGCTTTTGGGCCTGTCCGTGGAGCCTAACCCTGATGCTTCTACGATGGCGAGGATTCGATCTGCTGTGGCGGTGATCCGCTCAAGTATCCAGCAGCATGACCAGATCAGGGTTGAACAACTGCAGCGAGCTGCTACGACCCCTACGGCTGCTTCCGCTCCTACAGATAACTTGCCATCACCCACGGGTGACGACGAGCAGCGCGGTCGGAGGTCACGTCGTCGGAGACGGGTTGCATCATCTCCTGCCACACCACCATCATCCCTACAGCCACCACCACCACCATCGAACTCTTACCCACCGTCACCATACTCGTACCCACCACCACCATCACCATACTCCCACACTTACCAATCGTCTGCACCGCCTTACCCACCTCTGCCCCCATACCCGTACCCTCCCTCATACCCATATACCTATCCGTACCATGCTTCTCCCTCGGGTCAGGACCGTAGACCCTCGCCGGGCTCATGATTGATTAGTTAGGGGTGTAGGTTTAAAAATTTCGGTTATGTTTCCCTTTTAGCAAGTTGGACCATGGTATCTCTATTTTTTATGTGATGTAAACTTATTGTATGACAATGTTTATTATGTATTGTTTATCGTTTATTGTTAGTTCAGATAATTTATCGTTTATTATTTATCGTTTATCGTTATATCGTTTATTTGTTGAAAACGGTTTAAATCGACCGGCGACTAACAAAATAAATTGCAACGGTAGTCACTAACCATAAACGAATTTATGTAGCACCCAAAATATCACTACATATGTTTTCAATCAAAGCATGTACTGATATAAAACCCTAAACTACTACTCAGCCGGTGGATCAGTGCGCGACGGTCTCTGAGCTGGATCCGAAGCGGCAGACTGCGATGGACCGTGCGGGGATGGCGGGTAAGTATACGGGGGGTAAGACTATGATGGTAGGGGTGATGGGTAAGGGTAATGATGTGGGGGTGGTGGGTATGGGTATGACGACGGGCTGGGGTAAGGATATGACGGTGGGGGTGGTGGGTAAGGATATGGTGCTGCCGGTGGGTAAGGGTTGGATGGTGGGGGTGGACCTGCAGGTGGGGCTGAAGGGGCTGCATTTGACGCATGCTGACTACTAGCTCCAGTCTCAGTAGTCTGTACCCGTATTCGTCCATCGGCTAATCCACGCCTTCTTCTGCGAGGCCTCTGATCGCCCTGGTCATCGGGATCTGCCGGTGGGGGAATGGAAGTCGCAGAAGCTGGGGCTAACTGCTCCAACCCGATCCGGTCATGCTCCTGTATGTATGAGAGGATAGCCTCTGCTGATGCCCGGAGCTTGTCCATGCTAAATGCAGTCGACTGAGGGTCCACAGTCCAGGCCAACTGCTGCTCCGCAATGTCCCCCTGGACAAAGTCAAACACAATTAACTATCCGTGTCGAATTGAAATAAGTGGTTAAAATAAACACAGTTGTTGATGTATAACTTACCACAGCTCCTATCGGCGCCCTTAACACTGCATGTACTTTCCCTTAGACAGTTGTTGATCTTCTAAATACCTCGACACAAGCAAAACGAATGGAAGTATCGAGTAGAGTTATTGATTAAACATAATGCTTTCATGATTTTCCATGCTAGTGTGGGCCAAAATCCATATCTATGTGAATCTGGTCAATGCAACGAGAAGAAAAAGAAGAAAAAGATTAGTACACCCTTAGTAGCAGCTGCAGCAGTTAGTGTGTTTTTAATCCTCCTCCCTGTGGCCTTGGCAGCTGTGTTTTGGACCCTAAAACAGAGAAAAGCAAAAGGTGATGCTACCATCATAGTATATTTGTGATTTTGGTTAATTATTTGCCAAACCCAAATTCATTTTGACCCCTAATAATCAAAACTTCTGCATGATTTTAATAGCTATAGTGGTAGAGACGACTCCAAGCAAGATCAACCAAGATGAGGGATCACTGAAATTCAAAAATCAGATATATTCATACTCTGATGTCATTAAAATCACCAACAACTTCAATACAATTCTTGGTAAGGGTGGGTTTGGAACAGTATATCTGGGATATGTTGATGACACTCCAGTTGCAGCGAAAATGCTCTCTCCATCATCAGTTCAAGGTTATCAACAATTCCAAGCAGAGGTCAGTTACATATCAATATCACTTTAAATTAATAAGTTTTGAGCTCAACCATAAACATAAATGGCTAAACATAATTGTGATTTTGATTCCCAGGTTAAGCTTCTAATGAGAGTTCATCATAGAAATCTGACCTCCCTTATTGGATATTGTAATGAAGGAACCAATAAGGGTCTCATGTACGAGTACATGGATAATGGAAACTTACAAGAACATCTCTCTGGTTAGTTCCCTATTAAAATTTGATTCCTTGTTAAATTTTACAAATCAATTTCCCAATTAACTTGTTATTCTGAAACTCTGGATATGGAAATATCCTCATTGGACGTGTTTGGGTATTATGACTAAGTTATTTAGTCAACAAAAAATCAATACTTGTATATAAAGTTATGGAATTTGATTCTACAGGCAAAGATAAAAGCATAAAAACATTCTTGAGCTGGGAAGACAGACTTCGTATAGCAGCAGATGTAGCCTTAGGTTGGAAGTAACCTTCAAACTATTTGTTGTTGTTTCTTAACACCCCTATTTTCTAAGTATATTCTCTACATTTGGTATCAGGGTTGGAGTATCTGCACAAAGGTTGCAAGCCACCCATAATCCACAGAGATGTAAAACCTTCAAACATTTTGTTGACTCAAAACTTACAAGCAAAATTATCTGATTTTGGTCTGTCCAAAATTATCCCAATTGATGGGGGAACTCGTGTCAACTGTAGTTGCTGGTACTCCTGGTTATCTGGACCCTGTGTAAGTACTTCAATTATTTCCTGAGAAAATATAGTGATCCTACTAGAATATTTGGAGTTATATCCACAAATTCTGATAGAATTACATAATGTTACATGCTTCGCTTTGCAGCTACTACCGATCGAGCAGATTAACAGAGAAAAGTGATGTGTATGGCTTTGGAGTTGTTCTTTTGGAGTTAATCACAAGTAAATCAGTGATTGCAAGGAATCATGAGAAGACTCACATAAGTCAATGGGTTGGGTCCATGGTGGAGACGGGGGATATAAAGGGCATTGTTGACTCAAGGTTAGGGGGAGAGTTTGACATTAACTCAGCTTGGAAAGCAGTGGAAATAGCAATGGCTTGTGTGTCCCCAAATCCCAATAGAAGGCCAACCATGAGTGAGACAGTGATTGAACTAAACGAATGTTTAGTAACAGAACTAGCTCGAGCAAAGTATGGTGGTGCTAATAGTGCAGATTCAGTTGAACTGTTCAACATGAATCCGGATATTGAATCCACTCCCCTGGCCAGGTAGCAGCTTGTCCAAGATAAGATGAATAAAACATGTTGTAATACATGAGTAAAGAGTGATACAAGATAGAGATGAATAGGGTAAGTGGCATTCCCTTGCAATGCAAGAATAAGATCAAGTCACACAAGAAGTTAGTGTGTGTACTTTGGGAGTGGTGGTCGAAAATCATTGTGTATTTTATGTTTTGTCGGACTGTTGTTTTTAGAATTATGCTTCTTTTACTTTACGTTCATATTCAATCTTCTTCTACATCACACATGCAAAAGAATAGAACAACGTTTCTAATTAATCCTACATTCTTCTTTATCAGTGCACAAGCTCCTGTATTATAGCAGCATCCCCATCCCAACCATGAAATTTCAATCCAAATAGAATTCGACAGATACTACATTAAGTTCATGATCATGCACCTATATGCATAAAATTGTGCCTTATCAAAGTTGGCCAACCGTTGATCGGAAGGGGTTCCCTTAACCAAACACGGACTAACTTTAAATTTTTGGGCCAGATTTATCACCCTTAGATGCGCCTACAAGCCAACGAATAGATTAGTCATTGGGCCCGCACTGATGGATACCCTGATCATATACATAAAAAAAAAAAAATCTTAAAAATCATAAGTTTAAATGTAGGGACGTGAGTTTGCCAAGTGATAAGTGTCAAATTTACGCAATTTCAAACTGTTGAAAAAGCACCTGTCTGCTTAAGTTTAATGAATTATCTGATTAAATTCCCCACTTTTGTAGGATTTATAAAATATTCTAGAGATGGATGCAAGATAAAAATCAAAGAGAAATCCCACGGAGAAAGGAAACAAAGAGCACAAGGGGCAAAAAGAAGCATAAGAGCAAAAGCAGATACGCCACCGCTCAGCAGTGACAACTAAACCGCTCATCGGGTGGCACGAAGAGACCGCTGAGCGATCAACCCAAACCGCTCAGCGGACCTTGCTTCAAGGTGAAGAAACTTAGCCGCGAAGGAAGCTCTACAGCCGCACCTGCAGCCGCAATGCCACCCTGCTCTGACACCGCTCAGCGGTGACCCCCAAACTTGGCCTATAAATAGAGGCCGAGGCTCACAACATGGGGGCATCAATTAGAATTCAGAATTCAGAATTCATTTCCTTTCAATTTCACTTGAACTTCAAGTCTTAATTTAGTTCAGCAACAAAGAGGAGGCTAGTGAAGGAGCCAGGGGAATCAAGGAAGCACGGCAGACGTCGTCATGATAGCGTGAGAACGTGTCATGGTAAGCGTCCATCACCTTGCCTCCAAGATACTCTTGTAAGATGGATTTGTAATCCTCTTGTTGTTGGGATTTTGATGATTGTTATAAATTGATTGTAGCCATAAACTTTTGCATTAACGAATCTGTCATTTTCTATGATTTGCATGAATCGATTTTACACTTAATGCTTGTTTTAGCTTAGCTACCTAAAGCATGATTTCAAACTGTTTGGTTGCGCGTGAGAACGGCATCATAAGTTGGAACTAAATCAATTCATCTAATAAACCTAATTGCTAGAGATAGAGTTAGGGATATTAGTCACTTTTTAACATCTAAAATAATGCTGGCGTACTTTGTTAAGTTTGTGTGCAAGAGTGACAACGTAACAAAGGAACCCTGTGATCTTTTCATGCTCGAGAGCGATGAATAAGTTAAGAACTGATGGTGAGGAATCAAAGGAATGCTAGTTCTGGTGTTTAAGTTATGAGTGCATGAAACTGTAATATGATTCAAATCCCAACAAGCTGCCTGATCTGTCTCTGATTTGTTGCCTATTTATTTTTCTGTCATTTATTTATTTATCTAAAATCATCAAACCTTCACTTTATTGTTTAATTAACAAACTCAAGAACGGTATTTTTGTAACTCTCTGTGGATACGATTATACTCGACTGTACTGCAATTGGATTCCCTGTGAATCTGAAAGCTGTAAAGAAGGATATATTATTTTGAACGACGAGAGTAAAAAAAGCTTTCAACACCAAGGTAGTGGCCATAGTCTTTTAACTATGGTATCTAACATTGTTTACATCTTTGTACATTCAAGTTTTGGTGGAGTTCCAAGTTGTTGCTCTCTGGGTTCATGCAAGAAGAAACCAAGAAAAACGGTGATCATAACATTGACAACCACACTTGGTGGGACACTCATATTATTGTTGGTAGTTGTCACTTTCTGGATGTTCAAAGCAAAGCAATCAGGTACAGGGAAGCATGCATCATCAAAATAATAAATGTAAAGAAGTTTGGTAGTAACAAGATTTTATTTATTTTCTAAGTGGCCACAAACTGTATAGCTGCCACAAGCTCCAACAAGAATAGGTGCATTCATTCCAAACCAAGCAAGGTTTTAGACTCAGACAAACAACAATTAACATATGAAGAAGTCTTGACCATTACCGGCAACTTCGGAAGGGTTTTGGGGAAAGGAGCATTTGGAACTGTATTCCATGGCCACTTAGGCAACAACACAGAAGTAGCTGTCAAAATGCTCTCCCATTCAGTTCAAGGGAACCTGCAATTTCAGGCAGAGGTATAATGATCTGAATTAGTATCATGTAACTGGTCTTTGATATTATACACCCCTTTACTCATATGCTAAAGTAAGTTTTCATCAATTATTTATAGGCCGAACTTCTTACTAAAGTTCACAACAAGTGCTTGACTGCTTTAATTGGGTACTGTGATGAAGGCGCCAATGTGGCGCTCATCTATGAGTATATGGCAAACGGGAACTTAGCCGAGCATTTATCAGGTATCTATACTAATTAGTAATTCCTTTTACATATGGTATATAATGAACTTGGCTTAGTTAAGGAACAAACAGTAAGGTTTAGAAATTTGTCGTCTTTTTAATGATGGGGCAGTGGCTTTTCCCTTGAACTGATATTTAATCACCAAATTCAGTTTTTTCTCTTCTTCTCTAACGTAGAAGTTAGGAAGTCCTTGCTAAAACTAATCCCTTAAGTGCAGCTAAAAGTGGAAAATTGTTGGGGTGGAAAGCAAGACTTCAAGTTGCAGTAGATGCAGCAGAAGGTAAGCATCTATATATAGTTTTTGTTTTGTGCACTTGTTGAATCATTACAAGTTTGGCAGTTCTTTTAAAAGTAACTCAGGGTTTAAACCGTACGTAGGGTTGGGGTACTTGCATAACGGTTGTAACCCACCAATTGTCCACAGAGATATTAAACCTCAAAACATCTTGCTAAATGAACACATGCGTGGTAAGTTGGGTGATTTTGGGTTGTCAAAGATCTTCTCAGATGAAAATGACACTCATGTCTCCACAATGATTGCGGGCACCCAAGGATACGTTGATCCTGAGTGAGTCATAAGTTATAACCGCCATTTGATCCATTTTCAACTTGGCCTGATCTGTCTTTCATCCTAGACTAAGCAGCATTTGAAACATCTTGTTGCGCAGGTACTTGATGTCAAACAGGTTGAACGAGACAAGCGATGTCTTTAGCTTTGGTGTTGTTCTGCTTGAGATAATCACCGGCCAACCTGCCATTGCCAAAACAGGGGAAAGAACTCACATAATCAAATGGCTGGGCAACAGGGGATTTGATGATGTAGTGGATTCAAGACTAGATGGAGAGTTTTGCCCCAATTCTGTGAGGAAGGCTTATGACACTGCAATAGGCCAACCATGACTCAAGTGGTGGCCCACTTGAAAGAGTGTTTGGCAATG
This sequence comes from Nissolia schottii, assembly GCA_003254905.1. NCBI lineage: Eukaryota > Viridiplantae > Streptophyta > Magnoliopsida > Fabales > Fabaceae > Nissolia > Nissolia schottii. The sequence goes on from QANU01097513.1 coordinate 173,532, forward strand.
GAGATGGTTTGGGCATTTGACAATGTGCCCAGTTTTATAGATGACAGCTCCATTGCCATAATCAGCGGACAGAGCTCTTTGGCAAGGTAGCAAATTTGCCCTAATATTTGACGGTATTTTGTGGAGGACCCTGAAGGATGTGATGGTAGGTACTATCACAATTCACAATATTTATCCGTTGATTAGGAGTAATATGCCAAACCCAAAGTTTTTTACTCTTTTGCCCCTGCTACAGTAACTATTTTCCAAAATGCCCCTCCTTTAAAACATATAACCATAATGCCCCTGTTTTGGCTGACGTGGACGCCGCGAGACGCGTGGGCGTCCACGTAGGATTCGCCAACGCGGATGGCGAATTCAGTTCAATTGCTCCAACACTGAATTCGCCTACACGGTTGGCGAATTTAGAGCAAACCCCTTAACACTAAATTCGCCAACCGTGATGGCGAATTCAAGTCAGCGGATTATAAGTTTACCCACACCCCCCCATTTTCTCACACTCCTCTCATTTTCTGAAATTTACTTTATCTCTCTAAAATTTTATCTCTCTAAGATTCCAGAGCAATAGCCGCTGGCGCTGCCCCTCTTCTAGCGAGTCATCAGCATTTGTAAGTTTTTACATAGGCATTATTTATTTGTTTAGTCAATAAGTTTTCTTGTTAATTGTAACATTGTAGTTTTTTTTTTTTGCTGTACATAACACTGTATGTTATATGTATTGAGTTGTTATATGTATTACTATAATATATTTTGTATGCTGTTGTTGTGCGTCTAAGTTGCCGTTATTGTGACATGTATAGATTTAGGGAATAGATAGTTGCTGCTTGTATTTGTTATAGATTGCATGCATAGATTGCTGACGTACAACATGTTAGCCATAACTGTTGGGGCGAAACCCCTGCACAAAACCCTTATCCCTAACACCTAAAACCCTAGTCCTAGCCCTAAACCCCATCACAAAACCCTAATCCCTAACTCCTAAAATCATATCCCTTGGCCTGACGTTGTATGTTATATGTATGAAGTTCTGTTAAAAACTGATAGGAAGTTACAACGTAGAGTCGATTGTGAATCGTATGTTATCTGCATCTGTGTTGTATATTTTGTATGATGTTGTTGTGGCATGTTGTATAGTTATAGGGAATAGACCTTGAACCGTAAAGCCTAAACCAAACAGCGAAAACTTAACCTTATTCGTTAACTCTTAAACCCCAAGGGTTAAACCCAATAGGATGAAAACTTAACCGCGGCCGCTAGATAAGACTTATCATAAACCAAAACTCCAACCCTAAATGCTTAGCTCACGACTAAAAACCCTAAACATAAACCGAAAACCCTAAACCAAACACGGGTGAATTGGCCGTAGGCTATAACCAATGTGGCAAAACCCAAACACAAAAACTCAGAATCCAACGGCGTAAACCATAACCCCAATGTGTAAAATGCATACCCGTAAAACGGAATGTATCCTAACCTTAAATCATAACAGGCTATGTCTTACATAGTCATTTTACCTGAGATTAATTGGTAGTGAGTATTCTTTAACATATTTGTGTATTTGCGGTGTTTTACAGCATATAGGATGTCCCATCACATCACACCAGGCCTAGAGGACTCATCCATTCTTGACCTACAGTCGCGTCATGTGTCGCAGCATATTTGGAGCGGGGATCGTGATAGGGTCCTACGAGTTAGGGGAGTGCATGCTGCGAGCCATCTGGATAGCCACAGAGACCCCCCAGAGTGCATCATTCCATATCTACAGCAGGCGGGATTTATGGTGGTGGTTCACATGGGTTATTGCTCGGTTGACCGTGCATTGATCACTGCGCTAGTGGAGAGGTGGCGTCCAGAGACGAACACGTTCCACATGCCCACTGGAGAGTGCACACTGACATTGGAGGATGTTGGCATTATTACCGGCTTGCCTGTTGAGGGACATGCAGTCACCGGCGGTACGCATGATCCAGAGTTGGTGGATCATTGTCAGGAGCTGTTGGGTGCGCGCCCACCACTTGGGACTGGGTACCATGCATCACGCATTCGATTATCATGGTTGTCTGAGCTACTTAGTCATGTTCCTGCTGATGATACCGACCCAATACCGGTGCAGCAGTATGCACGAGCATACTTGCTTCACTTCATTGGGTGCATGCTATTTCCAGACGAGTATGGGATATATGTACATTCTATGTTCCTTCCACTGCTTGCGGACCTGGAGAAGGCGGGCACGTATAGCTGGGGTTCAGCGGCACTGTCATTTATGTATAGGGAGCTGTGCAACGCGACAGAGTACAGTGCACATGACATCGGAGGCCCTTGCATTGTCCTCCAATATTGGGCATGGCATAGATTTCCGCGCCTTGCCCCTGCACTGGTGCATCCCGTTGTTGATGCAGAGTGGCTGAGTTATATCGACGATAGAGACTTCCTTCGTCCATTGGGGTTTGAGTAAGTGTTACTTGTCTATTCATTTGTCGAATTATTATTCACACTTTATGCATTTTAGTGTTATGCTAATACATATCTATGTTTACAAATTGAACCAGGTGGCACGATCGTACAGTGAAGTCAGATTCATCAGTAAATGCTGTCCATTACTATCGTCACCTGTTCGATAACTTGCAGAACACGTGAACAATGCTGGGATGGCCCCTGTTCAACCCAATCCATCTCATTCCGTATTCTGCTGGACTTGGGCCGGCACTTCTCTCTGCGCAATGCAGGGTCAGGCACCAAAGTCAAGTTAGGAGCCTGTGGCCACCATGGCTCATCCTTGATTGGCTCCCATGGAGCCTCATACGCCTTTAGCACATACTCATTCGTATACACAGGATGCACGTACTGGTGGGGATCAATCGCCGAGGCCGAACAAGCCGCCAATGCATGGGAGCAAGGAAAGTGCAATGCTTGGAACATCCCACAGTCACACCAACCCTCCGTCAAGCTTAAAGTATATTTTTTCCCAATTTCTTGTGTCTGAGGGTTGAATGCCTCTTCAACAAGAAACTTTGCTGCTTGCCTATTGACTAAGGTGACATGGTGGGAGCTTGCTTTGTCGATGCTTGGACCCCAGATCCCATAAAAAGCATCAGTGTATTGTTGATGATCGACATGCAGTTTCTTCTCGGCCTCGGCCCTCCTCTTGACAAAGTATTCCAGCAATTTGAAATAGGTCGTTTGTACCACGGCTGTTATTGGCAGACGTCTTGCCCCCTTAAAGACCCCATTGATGCACTCTGACAGATTCGTTGTCATATGACCAAATCTTCGGCCTCCATCATCATATGCCAAACTCCANTGGTGATTAGTGATTACCAAGTCAAAGTTCACCGAAAAAGCAAGGTTCCAAGACCGGTTTCATTTTCATCTCACCTTCTAAAATACGCAGAACTAACTAAACACGGTAGTCACATCAACCACAATTTTGAGGCATGCATGCCAGCATGAAAGAAAGAAAAGAAAAAAAGCTTGTACGCACCTCCCCACCCCCCCCAAAACACACACACACACATTATTGACTTGACTACGTCACGGAAACACAAGTCTCCATGTGAAAATGAAACTTATAAATTAGATTTTAAGATTTAATTTTCATCCATAACGTAATGCTGAGTGGCTAACGGTCTATTATATATAGTGTCAGAAAATGAGTTCAAATAGGTAATAACCAGAAAACGAATATCATGATGTCGTCGAGGAGGAGTTTTCTCCTAGCTTTGCTAGTTTTTCTAACTCTGGCAGTTCTACTACAAGCTCGGAATCAATCAGGTCGGTTTGATAACAAAAACATGAGTTCAGACAAATTTGGTAACAGATTAGCTCAAATTCCGTGCATTGTTAACATGTTTCAGGATTCATCAGCATAGACTGCGGAACTCCAGCAGGGTCCAGCTTTACTAATGAGCAAGGCATAACTTTCATTTCAGATGCCAGTTTCATAAACAGCGGTGTAAGTAAGTCAATAGAGGCTAATCTCAGGAGAGTCTACCTACAAGAGTTGTGGAGTCTCACAACCTTCCCAGAAGGAAGAAGAAACTGCTACAAAATAAACATCACAAAGGGCTCTAAATATCTGATCCGGGTCATTTTTCTGTACGGAAATTATGATGGCCTAAATAAACCCCCAAGTTTTGGTCTTCTTCTCGGGGCCAACTTGTGGGAGACAGTGACGTTAGTCGGAGCAGACGGGTATCGTTCCTACGAGATCATACATAAACCAGCTCCTTCACTGGACTACATACAAATCTGTTTGCTCAATACAAGCAATGGGACCCCATTTATATCATCTATAGAATTGAGGCCTGTCAAAAATGATACTTATGTCACTCAATCTGGATCATTGAAACTTCACTACCATGTGGATTTAGGTTCTACAACAAGCAACCGCACATACGGGTGAGTCCTTAATCATCTTGGACTAAATATTTTGCATTCAAAAATTTCGTTACAACTTGGTTTGAGGCCTTGTAAGTGAATTCAATTCATTGATTTGGAACCAACAAATAGCATGGAATTAAAATTCAAAGAGAATTCAGTTCTCTTAAAATGAATGCTCAAAAGCAAATCATACCAAAATAAGTCCAATTTGCTTGCTATTCACACTTAAAACTTATATATTATCTCCTCCATTAATGAAAATGAAGGACAAAATAGTGAAAGTAAAGAATTCAATTCATTTATATATACATACATCCCAAACGAATTCAATTCTGTAAATTTACTAGCTTATTCCAAGCATAAGGATTCAAACAAGAATTCGATTGAATACACAATTGTTGATAGATCATTGCATTCACAGATACGGGGATGATGGCTATGACCGTTTCTGGAGTCCCTTCAGTATTGGAAATGATTGGGCGCAATTAAGTGTTTGGAATGCTACTACTGGTCTCTTAAGGCAGAACATCTACCAAGTGCCATCAACTGTCATGAGCACTGCAATCAGACCGGTACCTGCTAGTGCTCCATTGGTAATAAACTGGACGGCAAATGGAGATGATCAATTCTATTTTTACATGCACTTCACGGAGGTTGAAGATTTAAGAAATAATCAAACAAGAGAATTCAACATCTTGGTGGGGGGTGAAGCATGGTATAAGAATCTTGTGCCACCGTACCTGAATACAACAACTGTATACAGCAAGTCACCCTCTACAGAGATTTCTATCTCACTTGAGAAAACCCAGCGTTCAACCCTACCTCCCATTATCAATGCCATTGAAGTTTATGCAGTAATAGACTTGCAGCAGCCAGATACATTCCAAGGAGATGGTGTGTCAGTCAAGAAAACCTTATCTCTAATTTCTTGATTTTTCTCTGGCTTATAATGCTCTCTCTTTCATTTTTTGAAAAAACAGTTGATGCAGTTACAACCCTCAAGTCAGTTTATGGGTTGACAGGAGATTGGCAAGGTGATCCCTGCAGCCCTGTAGACTACTTGTGGGATGGTCTGAATTGTACTTATTATGGAAATAATTCCCCCAGGATTACAACTTTGTAAGTCTATGCTTTTGAAATTTGTATTCTCACTTCATAAAGTTGGATGGGTGACATATATAACTATTGGTTGTGCAAACAGGGATTTCTCTTCAAGTGGATTGACAGGAGCAATTGATCCTAACATTTCACAGCTCACCATGTTGGACAAGTTGTGAGTTTATCGATTTCACCTGCTCCAATGCATGATGAGACCAGAAGAACCTCTCACTTAAATCCTTCTTTTCTAAAAATAAATATATAAGCTTATGTTTCAAGATTTAGATTACTTATTGGGCAAGTTATTTGTTTTTCAGGGATTTATCAAACAATAGCTTAAATGGCCAAGTTCCAGATTTTCTGTCTCAATTACAACACTTGAAAATCTTGTAAGTTATCATATTTGTCACTGGAACAACTATATGTGTGATCCTCTTGATCAGAAAACAGAAAAAGATATTATAGTTTCCCTATTTTGGCAGGAACTTGGAGGGCAATAACCTCACAGGTTCAATTCCATCAGGATTGGTTGAGAAATCTAAGAAAGGTTCCCTGTTACTAAGGTATGAATCTTACTGAACACCCTCTAATAGAAATGTTGTCATTTATGGTGATGATCATCAGTTAGACATAGATTAGTCTTCTATGCAGATCTTAATTTTTTTTCTTTCTGTCCAATAATTTGCTGTTATCTTTTATACATAGTTTTGTTTTTAGTTCATCCGATCATGGGCTATACTGAATTATACCCTTCTTTTCGCAATATCTTCATGCCTAGGATTGAATCTGAAACTATTAAAACATTTGGTGTCACCAGTGCTTTTCCTTAGGCAGTTGTTGATCTTCTAAATACCTCGACACAAGCAAAGTTGTTGATCTTCTAAATACCTCGACACAAGCAAAACGAATGGTAGTATCGAGTAGAGTTATTGATTAAACATAATGCTTTCATGATTTTCCATGCTAGTGTGGGCCAAAATCCATATCTATGTGAATCTGGTCAATGCAACGAGAAGAAAAAGAAGAAAAAGATTAGTACACCCTTAGTAGCAGCTGCAGCAGTTAGTGTGTTTTTAATCCTCCTCCCTGTGGCCTTGGCAGCTGTGTTTTGGACCCTAAAACAGAGAAAAGCAAAAGGTGATGCTACCATCATAGTATATTTGTGATTTTGGTTAATTATTTGCCAAGCCCAAATTCATTTTGACCAGTAATAATCAAAACTTCTGCATGATTTTAATAGCTACAGTGGTAGAGACGACTCCAAGCAAGATCAACCAAGATGAGGCATCACTGAAATTCAAAAATCAAATATATTCATACTCTGATGTCATTAAAATCACCAACAACTTCAATACAATTCTTGGTAAGGGTGGGTTTGGAACAGTATATCTGGGATATGTTGATGACACTCCAGTTGCAGCGAAAATGCTCTCTCCATCATCAGTTCAAGGTTATCAACAATTCCAAGCAGAGGTCAGTTACATATCAATATCACTTTAAATTAATAAGTTTTGAGCTCAACCATAAACATAAATGGCTAAACATAATTGTGATTTTGATTCCCAGGTTAAGCTTCTAATGAGAGTTCATCATAGAAATCTGACCTCCCTTATTGGATATTGTAACGAAGGAACCAATAAGGGTCTCATGTACGAGTACATGGATAATGGAAACTTACAAGAACATCTCTCTGGTTAGTTCCCTATTAAAATTTCATTCCTTGTTAAATTTTACAAATCAATTTCCCAATTAACTTGTTATTCTGAAACTCTGGATATGGAAATATCCTCATTGGACGTGTGTTTGGGTGGTATTATGACTAAGTTATTTAGTCAACAAAAAATCAATATTTGTATAAAGTTATGGAATTTGATTCTACAGGCGAAGACAAAGACAGCATAAAAACATTCTTGAGCTGGGAAGACAGACTTCGTATAGCAGCAGATGCAGCCTTAGGTTGGAAGTAACCTTTAAACTATTTGTTGTTGTTTCTTAACACCCCTATTTTCTAAGTATATTCTCTTTACATTTGGTACCAGGGTTGGAGTATCTGCACAAAGGTTGCAAGCCACCCATAATCCACAGAGACGTAAAACCTTCAAACATTTTGTTGACTCAAGACTTACAAGCAAAATTATCTGATTTTGGTCTGTCCAAAATTATCCCAATTGATGGGGGAACTCATGTGTCAACTATAGTTGCTGGTACTCCTGGTTATCTGGACCCTGAGTAAGTACTTCAATTATTTCCTGAGAAAATATAGTGATCCTACATGAATATTTGGAGTTATATCCACAAATTCTGATAGAATTACATAATGTTACATGCTTCGCTTTGCAGCTACTACCGATCGAGCAGATTAACAGAGAAAAGTGATGTGTATGGCTTTGGAGTTGTTCTTTTGGAGTTAATCACAAGTAAATCAGTGATTGCAAGGAATCATGAGAAGACTCACATAAGTCAATGGGTTGGGTCCATGGTGGAGACGGGGGATATAAAGGGCATTGTTGACTCAAGGTTAGGGGGAGAGTTTGACATTAACTCAGCTTGGAAAGCAGTGGAAATAGCAATGGCTTGTTTGTCCCCAAATCCCAATAGAAGGCCAACCATGAGTGAGACAGTGATTGAACTAAACGAGTGCTTAGTAACAGAACTAGCTCGAGCAAAGTATGGTGGTGCTAATAGTGCAGATTCAGTTGAACTGTTCAACATGAATCCGGATATTGAATCCACTCCCCTGGCCAGGTAGCAGCTTGTCCAAGATAAGATGAATAAAACATGTTGTAATACATGAGTAGAGAGTGATACAAGATAGAGATGAATAGGGTAAGTGGCATTCCCTTGCAATGCAAGAATAAGATCAAGTCACACAAGAAGTTAGGGTGTGTACTTTGGGAGTGGTGGTCGAAAATCGTTGTGTATTTTATGTTTTGTCTGACTGTTTTTTTTAGAAGTATGCTTCTTTTACTTTACGTTCATATTCAATCTTCTTCTACATCACATATGCAAAAGAATAGAACAACGTTTCTAATTAATCCTACATTCTTCTTTATCAGTGCACAAGCTCCTGTATTATAGCAGCATCCCCATCCCAACCATGANAAAAAAAAAAACTACTGTAAAGATCAATCAGTATGTATGAACTGTACTCAAGCTAAAAGTCTAAAGAAAGTAGCAATAACACAACATATTTACATTGTAATTAAGGCATACTTTTGCTACCTTATTAGTGAACTCTCCCCACTAAAAATACCAAAGGAGACATCAGTTAACCTATTAGACGTACTCAAAGGACTATTAGGTTCAGTTAAGCTGTTAGGAGTACAACCAACATTGTCAGCTTCCTCAGTCTCCAGAGCTAAACATTGTTTCAATTCCACCACCACTTCACTCATGGTAGGTCGATTTGTGGAAGTTAGAGCTACACAAGCCATTGCAGTATCTAAGGCCTTTTTGGCAGAACTAGCCTCAAATATTCCTTGTAATCTTGGATCCATGATATCATTAATCTCCCTTTCCAGCAGCAGAGAATCAACCCATTGGGTGATGTGAGGGTTCGCTTCATTTTTAGTGATTGCAGTCTGACCAGTAATTAGTTCAAGCAGAACAACTCCAAAGCTATAAACATCACTTTTTTCATGCAATCTGTTTGTCACGCAGTACCTGCATGACATAGATAGATTCTCCAAATCAATCTACAAACAAATTCCAGAAATGAATTCATTTACCAATTTGGTATTGGCTTGAGAATTAAGATGATGGCAATAACTTACTCGGGGTCAACATATCCTGGCGTGCCAGCGATAATTGTGAACACATGGGTGTCACCTTCCTCAGGGAAGATCTTCGACAATCCAAAATCGCCTATTTTACCGCGAAGTTTGTCATTGAGCAAGATGTTTCGTGATTTAATATCTCTGTGAACAATTGGCGGCTTGCAACCAACATGGAGGTACTCCAAGCCTGCAATTTAAAAGTCCAACTCACCTTCATATGATGAAAAGACATCACATAATGTATGCAGAGAGAAATAGAAGAACCAATATCTTTCATCCCTTTACCTTCTGCAGCATCCACTGCTATTTGGATTCGTTGTTTCCAACTCAAGAAGTTTTCACTTTTCTCTGGTGCAAATGCAGTCATGACATGAATGTTAGTAAAATATTCAAGTGTCTGACTCTAACTAAGCTCAAGTTTTATGGAGATATTGTCTATAACATGTCATTAGAGCC
>QANU01097538.1:0-31572 GCA_003254905.1 Nissolia schottii
TGTTATCATAGGAAATTTACTTTTTAAATATCCGTTAAAGTAGTAACAATGGTTTAACAATAAGTTAACAGTGGTGCTACATGTACACCCTAAATGATACACCATACATACAACCGTATTATAATACGATGGGCCCCTCAAAATAACCGCTCGTCCCACTCTCTCTGCCACTCACATCAAAACGCGCGTGAGGCCACGGTTCCCGCTTCCACTTCGACTTCCTTTCGTCTTCAAAGAAAACCCTTCGTGTTCTTCGCTCTCTTCACACTAGTCACTCCGTTTCACTTCGTCTTCCCCTTTCTCTCCATTCTCTGCGATTTTCATCCTTCTTCACTCTCTACTAACTGTTCCTGCGATTACATTGTTCTTCTCAAAGCTTTTCAAATCACGCAATCGAAGAACCAAGAAGAACACAAAACATTGGTGAGTGCATCGAACACACTTCGTTTGAAATAGTTTTTGTTAATCGTTCGCATTCCCCGTTCGTTCGGTTTACAAATAGATATTCATTTTTGTATAATATTCATTTTAAACACTACACTTCACTGTAGTATGCAAAATGTTTGTGCACACCGTGCGTTAAACTTTGTGCATCGAGTGTGTGCGTTGCTTGTATCCCACGTTAAACTTTGCTCTAATATTTTTGGATCTGTGGTGTTTAGCGATTTTGGTGTTAGGGTTTTGCTTGCTATTGTTTGGTGCAAAACGCATTAAAAAAATGCATCCCCCCCCCCCGTTTATATAAACGATCTTTGTTTTTGGGACAAATATAGGGAGAAAAATGTCAGTGCACACCATCGATAAATGTTTGTGCACTCCATCGATAAATGTTTGTGCACTACATCGAAAAATGTTTGTGCATGTTGATAATATGTATGATAACGAGTTAGTGTTGGCTGACGTGTTCGACCGCACCACTTAGAAATGTTTGTGCATTGCATCGACAAATGTTTGTGTATATCACTTAGAAATGTTTGGGCATCAACAAATGTTTGTGTATATCACATCGTTTACTGATTTGAATCTTGCATTGTGGAAATGTTTTTGGGACAAATATAGGGAGAAAAATGTCAGTGCACACCATCGATAAATGTTTGTGCACTCCATCGACAAATGTTTGTGCACTGCATCGAAAAATGTTTGTGCACGTTGATAATGTGTATGATAACGAGTTACTGTTGGCTGACGTGTTCGACCGCACCACTTAGAAATGTTTGTGCATTGCATCGACAAATGTTTGTGTATATCACTTAGAAATGTTTGTGCATCGACAAATGTTTGTGTATATCACATCATTTACTGATTTGAATATTGCATTGTGGAAATGTTGATTATTCTTTACATAGTCATGACAACTAAAAGACCATCAACCAAGGGCAAAACCGGAGACAGGGCCCTGGCGTTACCTCACAGCCCGTTGAAATGGTCTTGTCAAACGTTGGAATTTGGGAGGCTCGACACCCTTCCCTTGAACACGACAGAATCTGGTACTTGATCTGTTTGCCTTCATCGAACTTGGTGCTCCTTATCCTCCATGAAAATCCAACTTTCCTTGCATAATTCTCGTAGAAGACCTTCACAGCCTCCAGGGTGTCAAAAACCATGCCACCCTTTGGCACCTCCTCCCCCTCAACAACGACTAACCCAGCATCCTGTGTGAAAAAAAGTTTGTGCACATTATTATAAATGTTTGTGCAGCCTACAAAAAAAAGTTTGTGCGCTCTGCCATGCACCAGATTCTGCATACTAATTTACTTAACACAAATCATAATGCATATCAGCGAGTGTTTAATAATGCAAACCATCATAAAAAAATTTTGGGCCGCATATTTATTCAAAAAATATGTAATAAAAACGCAAATATGTGATGAATGCTTAAAATATGACAAAATGTACGCTCCCTGTTGCATGCAAGAAATGTTTGTGCATACGCACAACAAAAGTTTGTGCGAATTATTATAAATGTTTGTGCAGCCTACAAAAAAAGGTTTGTGCGCGCTGTCATGCACCAGATTCTGCATACTAATTTACTTAACACAAATCATAATGCATATTAGCGAGTGTTTAATAATGCAAACCATCATAAAAAAAAATTTGGGCCGCATATTTATTCAAAAAATATGTAATAAAAACGCAAATATGTAATGAATGCTTAAAATATTACAAAATGTATGCTCCCTGTTGCATGCAAGAAATGTTTGTGCATACGCACAACAAAAGTTTGTGCGAATTATTATAAATGTTTGTGCAGCCTACAAAAAAAGGTTTGTGCGCGCTGTCATGCACCAGATTCTGCATACTAATTTACTTAACACATATCATATTGTATATCAGCGAGTGTTTAATAATGCAAACCATCATAAAAAAATTTTGGGCCGCATATTTATTCAAAAAATATGTAATAAAAACACAAATATCTAATGAATGCTTAAAATATTACAAAATGTACGCTCCCCGTTGCATGCAAGAAATGTTTGTGCATACGCACAACAAAAGTTTGTGCGCATTATTATAAATGTTTGTGCAACCTACAAAAAAAGGTTTGCGTGCGCTGCCATGCACCAGATTCTGCATACTAATTTACTTGACACAAATCATAATGCATATCAGCGAGTTTGTGCTTGATTGTGTACAAGCACAAGTAAGGTTTGTGCTTGAGCCCATTTAATGTAGGTGCCCACAATTTTCCAGTGTCATAATACCATAATTTAAGGTGCATTGCCATATATGGCTTCATCGCGACAAAATTCCACAAACACGTTAAAATGTGCCTAACATACAATGCTTCTCGACAAATGATTCTTCCACATCAACAATCAACACAAAAAAAATGGACAGAATTTTACCATGGTTTCTTGCATTGCCATTTTCGAACACCAGCAAGAATAGCTTGCGAATGAGGGAGAGCTTGCGAGTTACACAGCACCGAATGAGAGAGAGCTCTCGATGAGGAATATGCTATCTGTTGAAACGATTACGATCTAGCGATTTTGGAATCTGATCGGTTTGCAAATGATTTGAATCTCAAAAATCGGGATTCAGTTGCTCACTGACACTGACTACGCTGATCACAACTCGCGTGGCACTGGGGTAGACAACGTCTAGTATAATAGTACGTTATACGTATATTAATCATTAAATGCGTATAAACCGAGGGGTGTATGTACGGGTGTATCAAATAGGGGTGTACATAGAACATTTTTGATAATTTAAATAGCATTTAATAACTTCCAACATTTTACCAAATAATTATCAACGCCACTCATAAATATGTTCTCTATTCTAACAGGTCATGTAATTAAGTTGTTTTTCTTGATTATAGCTAGAGTTTTTTGTTTACAGTTTCCTTTGACCTGGTCTCATATTCTATTTAAAGTAAATAATCGTGCATTAGATAATATTTGAATTAGTTTATCCTTTAACTAATTAGCAGATATAACACTCAGCGTAACAACTAGTTCTTATCAAAACTTTGTGCATGACAATAAAGAAGCAGAAAATTTGAAGTGAGACCCTAATTTAGCAAACTATTCATATGACAACACATTACTATCACTAACAATATTTGTTTATTACCGCATACTCCAACAATTTAAAATTTCTTCAGTAACAACTTGGTGGCCTATAAAAGGCAAAATCATTGTTTGAGGTGATACACAAACATTATCAAGATAATTAATTGTTTAAAAGATAAAATGGCAGGTGGAGCTTATGTTGGTTCAGGAGATGGAAGACATTATGAGGGAAAGGTCACATCCTTTGTATTGGTCACATGTTTTGTGGCTGCCATGGGAGGTCTCCTCTTTGGTTATGACCTTGGTATTACGGGAGGAGTCACCTCTATGGAACCATTCTTGATTAAGTTCTTCCCATCTGTACATAAGCAAATGAAAGACGAGTCAGGTCATGAGAGCGAGTATTGCAAATTTGACAACCAACTCCTTACATTGTTCACCTCCTCTTTATACCTTGCAGCACTTATAGCTTCTTTCTTTGCTTCCACAACTACAAGAATGGTAGGCCGCAAGCCTTCAATGTTTATCGGCGGCTTATTTTTCCTTGTTGGAGCATTGTTGAACGGTTTTGCTGCAAATATCGAAATGCTTATCATTGGCCGTCTGTTTCTCGGTTTTGGCGTGGGCTATTGTAATCAGGTAAGAATTAACGTGCATACCAAGTATGCTTTGAAGTTTCAAAGTTTGCATGGAGATGATTCTTTAAGACTGATCGACGTATTTAATTGTCATGCTTTACATCTTAACAGTCTGTTCCAGTGTATTTGTCTGAAATGGCTCCTGCAAAGATTAGAGGAGCACTCAATATGGGATTTCAAATGATGATCACAATTGGCATCCTTGGTGCGAATCTTATTAACTACTGGACTGCCAAGCGTGAGGATGGATGGAGAATTTCTTTAGGTGTTGGCGCCGTTCCAGCACTTGTCTTATGCCTAGGATCTATTTTCTTAGGCGACACACCCAACTCCTTGATTGAAAGAGGCCAACATGAAGAAGCTAAGACAATGCTGAAAAAGATTCGTGGCACTAATAATGTTGATGAAGAGTACCAAGATCTCATTGACGCTAGTCAGGAAGCTAAAAAGGTGGAACACCCGTGGAAGAACATTGGGCAACAAAAATACAGGCCTCAACTCACTTTTTGCTCTTTCATTCCGTTTTTCCAGCAACTCACTGGAATCAATGTCATTATGTTTTATGCGCCTGTACTATTTAAGACTTTGGGCTTCGGTGATGATGCTTCCCTGATGTCTGCGGTTATTTCCGGAGGTGTCAACGTTCTTGCCACGTTTGTCTCTATCTTTAGTGTAGACAAGTTTGGAAGAAGGCTTTTGTTTCTGGAAGGTGGAGTCCAAATGTTTATTTGCCAGGTAAAAATGACAACTCCAATCATTTCAATTACCATTGAGATGAAATGCGGCTCAAAATATACATACTTTTTCTTGTTTAGTGCAACTAATATAAAGTCATAATCTTCATTTGTAGATTGCGGTTGGAGTTATGATTGCTTTGAAGTTTGGCGTGAGTGGTGAAGGGTCCTTTACCAAAGGAGAAGCCAACCTACTCTTATTCTTTATTTGTGCATATGTTGCAGCTTTTGCTTGGTCTTGGGGACCATTGGGTTGGTTGGTGCCTAGTGAAGTTTGTCCTCTTGAAGTGCGGTCAGCAGGACAAGCTACCAATGTTGCCGTCAACATGTTGTTCACCTTTGGAATTGCTCAAGTCTTCCTTTCCATGCTTTGTCACTTGAAATTTGGCCTCTTTTTCTTTTTCGCCGGCTTTGTGGTCATCATGACCATTTTCGTTTTCTTACTCTTGCCCGAGACAAAGGGTGTCCCAATTGAAGAAATGAACAGGGTGTGGAAATCACATTGGTTTTGGACCAAGTTTGTTACTGATGATGTTGTAGTTGGTGGACACGGTCGCAAGGGCTCTACCCCTTGAAATTGAAGCTTATCAAGAAAGAAGTGGTTGACAATGGGAAAACCAAATAAAGGCAAGAAAAACAAAGTGTATAAAATAGTGGTGGTAACCGTTGTGGAAAGTTTTTAGTTAGATTTTGACACGTTCTCTTTGATGTAAATAGAATTGTCATCGTCATCCACCAGTTTCCATCCCCACGTGATCTACGCCCTGTCGTCACGAGAATCCCCGCCAAATAACAAAATCCATCCCTACGTCTGTGCCTACCATCTCCTTGCTTGAAAGAAAGGAATCAGGTGTCCATCCCAATGTTATGTATGTGTTAGTGCCAGGAAATTTCAAAGGCTTGGAAGTAACCCCAAATCCTACAAAGCTTCCAGAGTTTTCATCGGTGCCTTAAATGTTTATGAGTAGGATTGTATAAACAATTTTTAAAGTAAATGGTTGTTTGTTCATTTTAGTATTTGGAATCATCTTTTCTATTGTGCGTGTTATGTTCTCATTATATTTGTTCTGGTTATTTTTTTCAATTTCAAATAACTACTTGTGGACCTATAGTTTTGTATTTTAAGAAAATGATGTATCAAAAATTCATTTGAAGAATGTTGATCACAATGCTCCAGAAAAAACATTTACAAATTCAACAATCACATCCAAGGTGTACTAATTAGATCCACAACTTTCCCAAAACAAACTTTACAAATAATTTTAGAAATGACAATAATTAATATGATTTTCTTGCCTCGTGTGTAATTATTAAAGAGGCTTAAAGTTCAATTTCGCAAATTAAATGTTATTCTTGCAATGAAACACATTCTAATATTCAAACATCTTTTTCAATTGTAATATGGATGATACATACGTACACCCACACAAATAAATATATATATATATATATATATGTATATATATATATAATATTCAAAAAGAAAAAACACCAAAGAGTGTCCCAATTGAAGAAATGAATAGGGTGTGGAAATCACATTGGTTTTGGACCAAGTTTGTTACTGATGATGTAGTTGGCGGACACGATCGCAAGGGCTCTACCCCTTGAAATTGAAGCTTATCAAGAAAGAAGTGGTTGACAAATAGAAAATGGGAAAACCAAATGAAGGCAATATAAACAAAGTGTATAAAATAGTGGTGGTAACCGTTGTGAAAAATTTATAGTTAGATTTTGACATGTTCTCTTTGATGTAAATAGAATTGCCATCGTCATCCACCAGTTTCCATCCCCACGTAACTTTATTATAAAAGTTTAAACTTGAAAATAACTTTGAAAGCTTTTTTTTTTTTAAGGTTGAATTAGTTTACTTACTGAAACCCAAAAAAAATTATAAAAGTGAAAAATAAAATCAATAATAATTGATTTAATTTTGTCTTGAAATGAATCCGTTATCCGAATCAACCCAAACCATTCTAATTACTTGGGTTTGGATTTTATGGTTCACCAAGTCATTGCATTCTTATAAAACACCCTTATTGGGAATTGCTTGAGAACATGTTATACATTGTCTCTTTCTAGTTTATATAACTTCTTAATAGGACATTAGTGTCATAGATATGCCACCCACATCTATTATGTGCAATCTCAATAAGTAAACGAATAAAAATTAATTACTCTTAACAAGAAAATAAATAAATAAAATCCAACTTAATTGAAAACAGGAAATCATGCAATGTAATTACTATATATATGGAGGGAGTTTCTCGCATACAGGAAATCAACTTTTTTTAGAGTATCAATTATATCTTTTAAGAGTTAATGGTTGATATTAAATCTCGTATTCTAATTTTATTTTATTTTTTTAAAAATCACATAATAAACTAATAAGTTTATGATTAAGTGAGTTAAAGAAGAAATTAAGTGCCTCCCAAGTGAAAATAAGAAGAAATTGATGATGGTTATTAATACAATGATAGAAACAAAACTAGAATAAATCTACCAAATAATCTCAGTACTTTGACTTGTATTAGTACACAATTATGCTAAACTAAAACATGAGTTAACTCACAGTTAATATAGTCTCCTCCATACTTTGCCTCATATTCCCCTGTTCTCTAGCCACCACCAAAGCCGCCACCGCCGCCGCCACCGCCGCCGCCACCTCCACCATCGCCGCCACCCCCATGGCCACCATCGCCGTCACCACCAATTCCACTAAGACCACCTCTTCCTTTCCTATGCTTGTGGGAATCGTCCATACCACATGAAAACATGATCATTGATATGACCCAAAGAGAAAGAAAGATCATTCCCAACAATTCCAAGGCCCCAAAGTTATTATTATGGCTTCCTTCTTCATCTCCATGAATTGTTGCAAGGAATATTTCTCTGGCCATAATATTTCACTGACAAATGCAGGCTTCGCTTTAGAAAAATAGTTACTATCTATTTATATGAGCAAAAAAGTCCAATCACAAGTCTTCATATGACTCCTTGATAATCTCAAAAGTTAGCTACACTTAACTTGGTCAATAACTACCTCTAGAGTTAATCACATGTATAGGAAAAAATAATAATAGTTAAAGCTAGATTAGGTAGATAATTACGCAAGAGTTGGTAAATTGTGGTATTTATTTAAGAGTTTAAGATATAAATACATGTAAAATAAAATCATGTGAAGCAATAAAATAGGGATTGAGAGTTGAGATCCTAACGATTGGCGGAGAATGGTGCATTGTTTGTAACGTGTCCAATTGGTTACACTGCTTCTTGGATTTGTTGATTTTTTTTTTATTTTTTATTTTTTATTTTTTTGTGGTTGGTTGAAACTTTAAAAGGTTAATCACTTTTCCGTGTTACACAGATAAGCTAACAAAAGTTACCAAATGTCATTTCAGTCATCAACTAGCAATCCACTTGGTTATTATTTTTGTACAACTGAGTCTGTAAATATTTTAATGAATTTTAAGTTTGCACATTATATACATTTTAGTCCAAAGTTGCAGAGATTTGAGGAGGCAGACCTAGGAAACAGGATCCTCCTTAGCAGCACCTTAAATTTGGAAGAAAACAATTATTGATGTAATTTACAAAGATAACTTCTTTTTTTTATTTTTTTCCAGTTCTCACTAAAGGGTATCTACCGCTTGAAGCAATAGCTAATCCCTCCAAGAGTTTGAGGTCATCGAAGTCGTATATCTACAACTTCTTATTGAAACAACTTATTACATTTACAAAATACAACAAAGGAAAGCAACCTATCTATTATTTACACTTTCCAGTTATACACCCTCTCATGAACACTGAAACAAAATCAAAAGTGGAGCAACCAGCAGAATATGAACAAAGTGCATCCTGATGCAAAAGTAACATTACCAAAACCTCTTCACATCTCAGCATAGCAAATCCAATCACCAATGGTCTTCTATCCATAAAGTTCAAGCTTCTGGAATGGTTGTAAGTACTACCTGAAAATAAATAAATAAAAATTGAAGGGACTTAAATGAGCACATAGTTCATATAATACCATTGCAAAAAATTAATGATGCACATATAATAACTCAGTAAGTTACTGAATTACCTCAGGGAACTGCTGATATCCATGATGCACATTAGAAGATTTAACAACTGTTTCCCAATTAGGATAACATGGTGCTGCCTTGTGAGCTTGACTTGTTGCACAAATGTTGGCACTATTATGGCTTGGCCTTGAATACATGTTACTCTTTGAGGATATGGTAGTTAGAGTGCGCTTAAGCCAAGACTCTGATGGAGCCTTCAGTGAAGGGAGTTCTAGTGGAACCTGCAAATAGCTTGCATCAGATGATGTTTCTTGATGGCCAAGTTTCTTGGAGCATTGGCTTTCTAAGTCAATTTTCCCATCATCATCATCATGAGTGCATTCTTTATCAACCGGTTTTGCAGCCGTTTCAGGATTCTCAATTGGGATATCAGAACTTTTCTGAATGCTGCACACTTTTCTTTTCAATGCTATCTTCTTCTTAACCAAATTCTTGTCCAAGTCACTTCCTTGGCTGCTAGGCCTTGTAGGCACTCGCTTCTCTGAGTCTAGTTTCTTGGAGTGTTTTGTAATTTCCATTTTCATATCATCGTTACTAGTGTTTTCGGAACAAACCGGGAAAGGCAAATTGAGAGGCTCCAAACTCTTTGGTTGTAATGCTGCATTCTCAAGTGAAGACTCATTTGAAGGATTCTTATAACTATCTCCTTTGTGGATGGTTTGGCATTTCATTTCAGAAGAAGAACTCGAATGAGGCTTGACTGTTCGCACCGAATCCACATACAGAGTTTTCTCAACAATAGGGCTCTCATAGCTAGACTCATGTTGAGTGCTCTCAGAGGTTAATAACTTGCTGCATCCCTTATTATGATGTTGATCAGTGCCACTTTTGGATTTTTCAGTAACACACAAAATATCTTTTTCTTCTGCAAAGCCGGAATCAGAATCCACTAACTTTTTCCCATGATAAGGAGTTCTTGCATGCTGCAAGATAAGAAAGGTGAAATCAAAAGTGAAAAAATAACAAAATTGAATGAAAAAGTAGATAGAAAGGAACAAATTAGAATACCTCTTTTGCAGTTTCACTTTGAGAAGCAATTGATTTGGCTTTGGCTTGCATTCCATGAACTGCAGAACTTTGAGCCTTATTATCCTCGATTCTTAATACCGGTATTGGATTCAAGAGGCATAACCGGGGAAACAGCCCGCAGCCAGTGGTGGCGTAGCTTTCAGATACATTGCAGACATCAGTTTTATCTTGTGCACAATGTGCCAGAGTTTTAGGTCTCTGCTGCAGATTAAGGGGAAGGGAATTTACATTGCTCGCAACTTTCTTTGCCTGTTTCAGTTGCTCTTGTCCAGCGCCCGGCTTCCTTAAGGATGCAGCATACTGATGTGTCTCGGATATCATCGCCTTCGCCGCAGGCAAGAACCTGTCGATTATGAAATTGCGAGCTTGCTGCTGATCGCTCGACGATGATGATGATGATGATGATAAACTTCTGGTTGATTTCTGGACCTCTTGATCGTCCGATCCACTCATTCCATTCACACTAGAGCTCATGAAGAATGACTCGGTCCTTGAAAGTGTGTCAAGTGCATCTAGGAATGTCTCATCTCCATCATCATCATCCGAATCGGAACTCGTCTTTGTTACCTTCTTATCCAAGGATTCAACAATGCTTTGAGAGTTGGAAAGATTGCTTCCACACCCCATTGGAGCCCTCCCAGGTGGAAAGTTTGGAGCAATTGAAGGCTTCTCAACAATTTGTGTATGCGATTCGGTTCGATCTTTCGGTCTTCCGGGAACCTTCTCCCACACAAAAGGAACATTACCAGCACTCCTCACTGGACCTGACTTCAGCTCTGATTTGTAAGAAGGGATTGGAGGTAGCTTTGCTGATGAATTATCTGTTTTCCTTTCGGATGATATCGTTGATGAGAATCGCCTCACAGATAGAAGCGGCTGGTTAAGGTTTAACTGCTTTTCTTCCATTAGATCTTTTAGTATCATGTAGTTTAGCGTCTGCAGCAATAAAATTAAAATCAAATGATTAAAACTCAAACTAGGCATTTTCAGCTAAATGGACCAAATGTCACGAAAAAACTAAACTGCCATTATTTTCTTGGTTACAAGATAAAAATGCCATAGCCAAACATGGAATTGAATTAGTGAAAGGATGTGCTCAGAGCATGTTTTGCATCAAAAGTGCAGAATAGGACACCTAAACCCAAAATCAACTATACATAATTCCAAACTGCTGCTTTTTGAATTGGTGATGCAAGCAAATTGCAAGAAAACCATTGCAGCAGAGGCCAAATAAACCACATAATTGATATTCAGCAATAAAAAAAAAAACACAATTGCATAACTATCCAGCGAAAATAGGAAAAGCTGAAGAGCTTCAAGATTTTAATCTGCAGCATCCTAATTTTAGTCTTGCATGAGGATCAAATCAAAACAAACCATCAGAGAAATGCACATTCAAGCTCTATCACTTTGAGCTAAGACCTCACTGAACAAGCATAGGGACCAAGAAAGTTCCGGTGGCAGCATTAGAATAATACAAAGAAACATTAATTACCCTTCCAAATAGAGATATCTTTTCTTCTCATGTGTATACATAACAATATAACATAAAAAACCATACAAGAAAAAACAACTCACACAAACACACCTAACACAGAAAGAAAGGGAAAAAGAAAAAGGAAGTTGAGGACAAAGAACCTCTGAAAGCTGAACCGACCCCAGGAATCAACTTCACTTTCTTCCTGTGGAAAATGAGGCTTTAAAAAGTGTTCCCTGACAATTAGTATATAGAAAAAAGCAGTGGAGATTTTTGGTGTCTTTCACAAGAAAATTGAAAAGAAGAAGAAAGGCAAAGAAAGAAAGAAAGAAAGAAAGGAATTGAGTGTTGAGAATAAACTATTTTGTACGCTTGTGTTTATTGCTTTGGTCCTTCTCTGCTTCTCTTCTTTATTTTTCAGCATTCAATTTTGTTAATGGAGATGGAAAAAAAATGGTACTAGAATGTACGTGCAATTTTTTTTTTCTGATTATTTTAATGTGCAACGAGATTTTTGAGCATGCATTTAATAGGGTGCCACCTGGGTTTTGGGATCATATGTGATAATGAAGCTGGTACAAATACATAAGTAAACACATGATAATGATACTGCCATGAATGGAAGTAGCTGAAAAGGACTAATAAAAATTGCTTCCCATAAATTTTTAAGATTTGGATTACTTCCAAGAAAATTATGTTTTTGGTTCTACTTTAAATATATTAGAAATTATATGATTGAGTACCTTTTGTGGGTGGGATTTTGTTAATTGTTGATGTGACAAATAGAGTGTCATGCCAACAATACAATATCATGTAAGTAAAATAAATTTACTTGGCTTATAATCTAATTTATAATCCGTTATTTGAGTTAAATTTACTTCCAAATCATAATCTACTAACCACTCAAAATTGGGTTAAATTGTAAGTTATGTGGCGAGTTTAGATTGAGTTGTGGGTTTAGTGAGTACTTTGCTCATATAACACTATTGATGTGACATTTTATTAACTACATTAGCGGTTAATAGAGTTCTATTAACAACAATGACTAAAACTAAGAAAATATTTTTTGAAGAACCTAAACAACCATTCTAAGGACTCGAAATTTATATAAGCCTACACATTAAGACCAACCCAGAGTTACGTGTTGGATTATTAAGGTTGTGATCTTGTTCATTACATTAATTTTGCATTCCTTCTTTTCTTCTTGTTCCTTCTCTCTATTTTAATTTTGATGTTCTGTTTAATTTCTTGCTAGTAAAATTAGGAATATACTTAATCAAAACCAGCGGGAATACTTTTTGTTTATGCAAATGATGATAAGAAAGGAAAATAAACCAACGCCCAAAGCATATAGTATATAGTGTATGCTGTATATCATCTAAATGTCTTAAAGATTTTACTTATCATGCACGGGACATTCAATCAATGTTTATAATAACAAAAATACAATTTTTCCACTTCAAAAAATTAACATCCTATATACACCACAAATTATAAAACAGATAAACAAATATTATTACTGAGCATTTATGTGTGTACAAACAAACGTGTGTTTAATATTACTCGATTGTGTGTTCGATAATTTTTGTTTCTCTGTTTTGTAAGTGCACGAATACATATATGTTTAATAATATTTGTTTCTGTTTTATAATATTTATTTATATGGTTTATAATGTTTGTTTCCCTATGTATTATATACAATGTGTCAATTTTTGAGTGTACAAATAACGAAATTGTTATTGTAATTTGAAAAGAAGTTCACAAATAAAAAAGGGGGGTTAGTTGGTTCAAATTAACCCTTGTTTTGTTAGTGAGATGATGATAGTGAAATAATTATTATCTTCATTTGACCATTCTTGACTTTTTCATAACATAAATTAATGTGTTCATCTTAAACACCTATTATTATTGTTAATTGTTATTTTAAAGAATACAAATTTACAGTGACAATAACTATGAATTATGCCTCTGCCAGGATGATTGTGCAAACCTTTGCAGACTCTGAACGGGAAGGAATATATTCCTTCTGTACATTGGATTAATAATATGTATAGTTATAATTACTCACTCAAAATAAGAAAAACGAGAATAAGATTCTACTAATTTAATTTAAGCAAATATATGTTATATAAGAGATGGATATTAGAGCATCTTTATAATTACATCATGCATGTGGCTACAGCTCCTACAAATTTTATACACAGTTGGATTTCATTTTCAACAGGTGTCATCAAATATGGCACGTTTCCTCACTTTACATGATACACATGTGACTATGTGAGTAGTGACTCGTGCATTTGAGAAACCACCCATAAATATTAATACTTCTCATACATTTTAACGATTTCAAAAGCAAGAATAATAATATTTCTAAAATATGCTGCATAATACACTTGTAATTGCATGAGCATGTGACAGAGACTGAAAAAATATGCTAAATTATTGAAAAATGATGTATTGCAAGAGTTGTGTTTGATAATGATATTATTTTACGCAATAATGATTAAAGGGGCCGGGTTCTATTTAAGGAAGAGGAATAAATTCTCAAAGTCGCAACACTCATTTTTTTTTTTACCAAACCCTCTAGCACACCCTCAAAATTTTGTGATAGGATAAGTTAGTCCTTTATGAATGAACGACTCATTATCCTCTCACAAAAGAAAAAAATGGACAAAGTTAGTCGTTGGAGTGGGGGCGGCCACAAGCCTGACTTCAAGCCTGGAATATCCTGAACTCTACTTACTAAATTGTTGGACATTGTCCAAGTGAGTTTGTGACATATGAGGGCGTGCTAGAGTGGGTGTTGAGAATTAGGCAATTTTACTCGATGTCGCTGTTGCTGGTTGTGTTGACCTTGGTCTTTATCTGTACTGAAGTTTCCAGAAAATGACCATTGAGTTTTGACCTTCTTTTCGGTCTCTTTTGTTGTAGCCTTGCGTTCATTATTACCAGCCTCAATACGAAGCACCGCATTCACCGTTGTGCGTAGGTGAGGGTGTCTATATGAGATGGCATGTTGTTGTAATAAGCCTTGGGCAACTCATGTACAAACCGCCACAGCTTCGTAGCAGTTGTCGCCACAAGCTCAGGGGTCTCTCGTGACAGTAGAATGAACTTCTCATCATACTCGGTGACCCTCATGCCCAAGGTCAGCTTCAACTTCGAAAATTCTTCTAGCATCCAATTGGTCCTACTCAAAGGGATGAATCAGTCGTGGAGACCTTTTGCGAACTCCTCCCAAGTAGGTAGAGAATCTGGCACAAAACCTTCCATGAACTCTTGGTATCACAGCTCTGTTTGTCCTCCCAATTGATAGTCGGCCAACTCTGCTGCCTTTACAAATGAGACGTGGAGGATATATGTTTTCTTATTGATTTTACTCAAGAACTCTTGTGGGTCCTCCTCTAAGAACTTTCCGTCGAATGTGGGGGATTCAAACAATTGAAATGGATGATCACCGCATCTTTTAAAAATCACATTGCAGGTCGCAGCTCACTAGCTCGTACATGCTCTACAAGCTCCTCTGTCATGCCAGTCATAACTCGTTCTAAATATCTCAGTCAAGCCCCATTGCCTGAAGATCCACCGTTAAGGTGACAACGATTGAACCTAAAAGCCATCTGAACCAACTGGAAAAGAATAGGATTATGACAGGAATAAGAAAAAGACTCTGACTTTCTATTGATCTTAAAAATGGTTGACCCCTCCTAAAGGACTCAGGTAGCATCACGTCCCATGGGAATGGGCGCGCTTCCATTCACATAGTTGCAATGTTACTTGAGAACACTTGCTACTACACACAGGAAAACTTATGTCTCTGATACGGACTTTGTCACCATCCAAAAAGTCATGACCGGCATGCATGAGAGATATTATCCCTTATGCAAGCCTCTGATTGTAATTTATGTGAAAACATGGTTATTTAATAAAATAATTAAATAAGTTACTTAAAATCCTTTCATAAATAAATAAATTCATAAGTCGCATCTCAGCACATAAATCCTTTACAATACTTTAAAGGCAAAATTAAAACAAAATATACATATAACAATACATGAAAATAACATCTTCCTGCTTGTGTGACTCTGGAGCTCGATAGACATAAATAAAATACTAAACAACTCCACTACAAAATGGAGCTCACCACTGATAACTAGATGGGGATTGCAAATAATTGGAGCCTTACTCCAGATCAATAACTCTATCTGAAAAACAACTAGATCAGAGGGGTGAGTCATCAAATTCGGTGAATGACAAAACCCCACAGCTCACGTGAGACATAAACAAGCATGCGACTTACTATGCAATAAATACTTATAATCCTAATAATATTAATAATGGTAATAATAATAATAATAATAAAAATAATAATAAAAAGGGCAAGTCTTGAGTCCATCGAATTTTTGGATAACAAAATTTCTGAAGAAAATAGGGCTTTTACGGGGGCGAACTGGTAATTTTAGAAGAAAAAAGAGGGTAAAACAGGGATTTCGTGATTCGGGGTTCAAAATCTAAATTTTTAAGCATGAAAAATGATCTTAGAACCATCAAAACCTTGGGGTAAGGTCTTGGACCTCTCCGGTTTCAGATTACTAGTTTCTGACAGGAAACGGACGCATGCTTCGTGATTTTGAGAATAACTGCTGAATATGTTTGTTTATGTTTAGAATATGTTTGAACATGAGATGTTGAGCTATGAATGTTCTAGGTGAATATGTGTCCTACATGCCAGATGTGCTATGTGCTTCATGAATAGATTTTTAGGAAAGTATGGATTTATGAACGGATGATACATATTCAAGGGATATGAACTGTTGACTGAATACGAACTGTTGACTGGATATATGAACTGTTGACTGGATATATAAACTGTTAACTGGATAAATGGACTGTTGAATGAAAAGGAATAGGGCATGACTTCACTAAGTCCCTACGAGGAAATAAAAAAGGTTGAGGTTAAAAGATTCTTTTCCTAGTTGTGCCACTAGCCGGGAAGAAAGGCAATCTGCACCTTGGGATTATCTTGTCCCTAGCATAAGGACGGGGTAGGATTCCCTTGCCATCCCTAGCATAAGGATGGACTCTCCTATCGTGAGCTACTTAGGTTAAGCGTTGCCTGGTCCTCACGATACTGAGACAAAAAGGAACCTTGTGGCAGTAGGCCACCGTTACGGGGGGTTGAGCTTGAGTACGTGCTCTAAGTGATATACAACTGTACATAAGTGGATGTGCGACGAAGCTTATAATTAAAATGGCCACGGTTATAAGTGGACGCGCACTGAAGCTTATTATGTGAATTATGTGCTCGTATGTGACCTAGGGAGTAAGGTAGAGAACAGTCGACGTAGTTAATGAACAATAGGTTTCCCCAGTCACATAGTAAATTAGATAAAGCTGCTCAGGCTTAGGATGGATCGTAATAATTAGTAGGGACATAGTATAACCGTGACACCTAGAAATCCCTGAGCGGCCTGAAGCATGAATAAGAATAAGAAATCCCCCAATCCCTAAGGTTTCCCATTGAGAGCGCTATGTTCTCATCCCACTCATCCATGACTTCAGGATTGGACGAGGGACAAGGAGAGGAGCTACAGGAGGAGAAACCATCTCAAGGAAGGATAGCTGAAGACTAGATAGTTGACTCAGGAGTTATATATGTGTACTTGTACTTACATGTGATAGTTGTACCTTATACTTATACTATTACTTATGTACTTGTTTATGGAGGCATAATGGACCGTTGTTTGTTATCTTGGCGTGTGTTACTTTTTATCTCTATTCTATTAGTTAATCATGTTATGTTTCCGCTCGCGCTGTATGTTGTAACACGATAAGGCTCCTAGTTTACCTTATGTAACGTACAAAGCAAGTTTTAATTTGGTCCGTATTTTGGGTAACAATATTTTTAAAAAGTGTAAATGGGACTAAGTATTATCCCCACCAAAGCAGATAATAACTTAGCCAGCAAGTTTGCGACTTAAGCGTAGGCTAGCTAGCTAGGGTGTTACAACACTCGCATTGACAATGCAAGCTCCCAATTGTTCGAGAAGTTCTTCCGTTTTATTTTATTTAGATTTTATCGTTTATTTTAATTCCCATTCATTTTCTACTCTCTTCTTCCTTTTTATTTATCATTGTGTGTTTGAATCTTGTCTATGGAATAGTAGTTTCTTAATACCTTACATGCGGTAACTCTAGGATTATGATTAATTTGAGGTTCATGTGCTTAATGATGATTCATAACTTTCCTTCTTTCTTTTCTTATTGATGACATAGCGATCATATGCTATTAATTAGGATTAATTCTAAATTAATGAATCTTGACTATTATAGGATTTGAATTATCCAAGCCAATAAACGGAATTAGGGATTAATTCAGTAGGATTAAGTTGTGCAATTTGGTATAAAATTAGTATAGGTATTTGATACCGAGGTCTTGGTTGTTAATTCTTATACTAGTTAATGCTTAGGATAAAGCAATTATGATCACTTAGGTGAATTACACGTTAGTTGGAGATCTTTAGCTAATAGTCAACAACCCCTTTTATAAACATTAGTTTGTGGAACCAATGATAATTGATCATCGATCTAGAAAAAATCGTATGCATGGTATTGCTTTTATTTCGTGTATTTTATTTTATTTTATTTTATTTGCGATAATCATTAAACCCCTGATTTTACTTTATTTAAATAAAATAAAATTGAATTGCTTGTACTTCCTCGTGAGACAACCTAGGTTAGCCACCTTTACTATGTTTTGGGGTACTCTTAGTTTATAAATTATTATTTGGTGTGTGTCAATTAGCCTTGACATAACCAATATCTCCTCCTTCTGACTAGAACCTCATTGCCAAACAACTCATTGAAATGACTACACTCATCTTATTCAACATAAGTCTTCCGATGATAGCATTGTAAGTCGAAGTGCAATCTACCACCAAAAGCTCTACCTTAACTGTCTAACATAAAGGAATGTCTACAAAGGTAACATATAAAGTGTTATACCCGTCAAGTCATATACATTCCCGTGAAAATCCTACCAGATCTGCATCATAGGGAAATAAATCAAATTTTTTCAAACGTAATTTTTTAAATACATCTCGGTATAGGATGTTTCCAAACTCCCTTGGTCTACAAATACTCTCTTTAAATTTACATTTGCTACCACAACTGTGATCACCCTAGGATCATCACGCCTTGGCATGATCCCTATCTTATCTTCACTAGAAAAAGAAATGATTGGCATACCTAGAGGCTTTCTCAGAGTATATTACTCAGACGAGATCCTCACTACCTCCTTCAAATGTTTCTTCCTTGTATTTTGGGAGACACCACCACTAGCAAATCCTCTTGAAATGGTATTAATAGTTCTAGTCACAATTTGTTCTTTCTCTATAGGTTTTTGTTGTCATGTTTCAAATGGATGGTTAGTTGTTGGATTCCTTATTTCATCTGCCTCAGATTCCAAATTTCCTCATCTGCATGACTTTTCTCCTCTCTTTTATATATCGGGCTCCTTTGGCTACAAACATACTTTGCCAATTTTTCCTCTTCTACTAATTTCTCAATAGAATCCTTCAAATCCCTACAGTGATCAGTTTTGTGCCCATATCCAGCATGATTTGCACACCACAAAAACAGTCTACATTTTTTTGGGTTTTCAATGCCTTAGGTTTGGGAAACCTAGAGAACAACAATATTTGATGTATCTCATGATAAATTTTCCTGAAAAGTAGTCTCATCTTGGTATAGTCTATAAACTTACCAAGCTTTGCACCTCATCCTTATCGTTTCTTATCCACAAGCCACCCTTTATCATGAGGTTTTTTGTTTCCTCTATACATAGCTAATTCTCCTTCTTCTTCATTAATGTATTCTTCAGCTCTTCAAATCAACTCCAGGACCGACTTTGGAGGTCTCCTAATAAGGGATATAGCAAATTCTCCTTGTCATAGGCCCTTTCTCAAGATCAGTTTCACTTCCGCATCATCTAATTCATCAATCGGGTAAGCCTCTTTATTGAACCTGTCAAGGTAAGCGCGAAGAGATTCACCTTCCTTCTATCGTATAGATGACAACTCAAAAGAAGTCATAGGTGCCCTCTTACTAGTCGTAAACCTACCTAAATATTACTAAACAATATCATCAAAACAATTAATAGATTTTAAAGGTAAAGTAGAGAACCACCTCTCCGCCGGTCCAGTAAATGATAACGGAAAAGCCCAACATTTGATAGGATCTGACATTCCCACCAAATAGGTTCTATATTCAAAAGCAATTGGGTGAGCTTGAGGATTAGTGGTTCCATCATAGAGTTGAGTCATCTGCATAGCTACAAAATGGGGTGGTAATGGGACTTGAAATACAAAGTCAAAAAAAGGACTATCATTTTCAATCCAAACTTGTTTCTCTTTCTCCTTTGTATTATTTTTATCCTCTCTGTTTCTTTGAGTTCCTTCTCGAGGTTTCGATGACCCTTGAGATTCTATTGAAACTCCACACTTATTCCGAGGAAGCGAGGCCAAGAAGGAATAAGAACCATCTCTGAATTCCTCCCAATCCCTGGTTTCTCATCTAGGAAAATGACTTGGTGTTGGAAGGGGCCTCCAAGATACCAACAATTCTCGAGCATGCGTATCTCCAAGGGCTCATCCATTTGGTCATTGAACAGTATCTCGTTCTCGCCTTTGCCAGTTTAGGTGATGTCAGAGGTTAGTACCCCTTTGCAAATATGAACATCTCTCATGATTCCTCATATTTTGCAAAGATTAACACTAACCCTCCTGTCTACCCGATTCAAGTATCTCGATCCTCTATTGTTGCTCCTGCACCCAATTGTGTAGGTCTTGAAGAACCTTCTTTGTTCACATTGAGTTTACTCCATGTTGCATATTTGGAACAACAGGGGCATGTCGATACTCGCGGTCTTTGGTTGAGGTGTCTAGGCGATGCCCTTTTAGGATTTGTTCCAAAATTTGTGGCAGTAAGTCCATCAAGTGGGGTAGGACATTGACTGCCTGAAACCTGGATCGGTGGGTTACTGAATTCATCATCTCGCCTGTTGAGAGTAAAAAGGATAGAGAAGTGAATCAACTATCTTTTGAACAGCTTTTCGTCCCCACAGACTGCCAATGTTACAGATGTATCCAAGATATATCTGTAACTCGGATCTCAGACCTGGTCCAAGAACTTGTGAGATAATGAAGACAGCAAATGTAGCTAAGTGTGCTTGTGGTTGATGGCTTGAACGGCGGCTAGGGTACCTGAAAAAGACACTCTGGCGCCCAAGTAAGTATATTTCTTAGTATACAATCAAATATGGATAGATTTATCATACCTGAACATGAAGGGTGTTCATGCTTATATACTTTGTAATTATTATGGTCGTTTTGGTTGTTGGATAGCATTTACTATGCATCTATAACGGATTGGACAAACTTTATTAAGCTAATTAGTGCATCAGCAATACTCATAAAGAAGAGGGATGTTATAAATAATTACGCACACTTATTATCATCATAATTCTAAGCAATTATAATTCTCCAATCAGCCAAACTGAGTTATGATGGACGGAATAAACCGATTTGTTGATATGTCGGGCTTATGTCTATCTTCGTTGTATAGCGTACAAGTCGGGTCTGCATTTAATCCATAACAGAAGGATCAACATTTTTTATACCTTTTCATTGGAACGTTAAATTAATTGTTTGACAGTATATTGCAGCAAATTCAAAACTTAAATTTTACTAGTGAGTTTTTTAAATTTAAAAGGGTGTTTGACTTATGAATTAATTTATAACGAAGCAAAAATGTCAACGAGTTTAGTTCAATATGTTTTGATACTTGTAATTTAATAATGATGCTAATATGATTGAGGGTCAATTCTCCGTTAAGCCCCTTTACCCCTTTAGCAACCAACTGCTTTCCCTTCCCATATGTGAAGTTTAAACCATAATGTAAAAAGTTTGATAAAGCAAGTATGAAGTTTTTTATAACCATAAAAAAAGTATAGTTCTTTTATAACCATAAAAAAGTATAAAGTTTTATACAGCTAGTTAAGTACACATGTGTTAATGGAAAAATCTGTAGAATTACAAATGAGTAGAGCTAACACGTCATATTCAATAATTTAACATGTAAATGCAATAATGTAAGAGTGGAAATGGAGAGACACACAAGGGAGTGTGAGATTTTTACATAACTTTGTTATGTATAAATTTTTAGTATTAATTGTGTTTATTTGTGGGACCCAAGTTAAGGATCACATACTTAATCAATAGTAAAAATTTATATATGACAAAATCTCCATTCCCGCAACACAATAAAGGGAGAAAGAACACAAATAATCTAAAGGGTGCTTCCTTTTTTCCCTTTTTAGTTTTCCTTTTTTTCTTTTAAATGAAACATGGCCTTATAACTAGGGCCCAATAGAATGAGATCTACCAGACAAAATAGTGTGCAGCTTATGCTAGAATTGGGCCAGGGTAATTCGGCCTTATCGAACCATGTGAGTCAATTGAAAACTTGAGTAAGGGTTGAGCAAAAACATAAGTATAAGGGGGCCACAAAAATAAAAAGAAAAAGAAATTAGGTATCAATCGAAACTTAAGTGACCAACTGAATTAACACTTACCAAAATAACTAAGTGAATGTTTTTCTTCTTTAAAAAAAAAAGTAATACTACTATTTCCATTTCCTACGCAACCTTATAAAATAATCCTACGCCATGCTATTTTTGTAAACCACGTGTATCAGTTAGGGAAGATAATTATGTTCAAGCATTTTATATTTTATAAGTAATATGACCTTTCTAATACCGACTCTTTTATGACTTGAATTCAATATTACCGAACCTTTTTAGAAATAGATCTTTTTAATTAGATCTTTTATCATATATTGTCAAATATGATTTTTTATTATTAATTTATTTGTTACTTATATCATGTACAAGATTCACTTTATTAATTAATGATAATAGATCACATTTAATAACGTGTGATAAAAAATTTTAATGAGATGATTCATTCTCATTTACCACTCTAGTTGATCATAAGATCATTTAGGCAATGCTATAAGAATGAATAAAAACATAAGCATAGACTTAAAAAAAGATTAATCATAACATGTAAGGCAAGAAGAATGTCTTCATCACGCCATCCGTGAGGAGTGATTTTTAAAATTGGGAACACTGTCGTACTTTCTACATTTAGATATCAACCTCATGTGTAGTTTGGTTGGTCAATTTTTTCGCCTTGATTTTTTGGTATTAGCGCATAAGTAAAGTAGACCAGTCAAAAGGTGCATCATACAAGCATCTTAAATTAGTTGAATGCGTGAGTTCGAATGCTAATTTGACTTGATAGCCAAGCTATATTAGTTCTAGTAATTAATTTGTTTATGACTTAGTCACTTAGATAATACACTTTGTCAAACTACAGTTGCCCCCTATATGAGGGGTTACCTAATTGTTGATTGGTGAATGAATACAGAACCAAGTCATTTTGGGTTGACTAAAGGGCAAGTGGGAACGATTATTGGTCATCGTATTCCAATAATAAAGCATACATGCGATCGATGTTTTATAATTTCAAAACCAAAAACTAATCATAGATGCGTATGTTAGAGCATCAAAATCCTGTCTTTTCATGCCATCAATCAATATCATCATCATCATCAAACACTTGATACAAATCGACCCACACACCATTCCGTTTCCCTGCGAGTTGAAATAAGCAAAGAGCCAATTTAGTTTTGGAATACAATGTAAACATAAAAATAAAAATTAATTAAATATAACTCATTTGACTTGGAGCGAAAATGCGTTTCGTGCGCGGATAAATTGACCAGTGCAAAAAAACAACAAAAATAAAAGGATAAACAAGCTAGTTTAATCAAATCAATTGAATTGCTAACGCATAAGCATAAGCCAAATGTTTTATTTTAATTAAAATGTGTTTAAGGTAATTTTAAAATCCACATATATGGAATATAAAATAAGATTTTAATTGATATGTATTGACAATATAAAAAATTTTACACTATCATTCAATTAAATTATTTTATATACATAATTTTTTTAAATAGTGAATAAAAAAATCAATTACTTTTACTTATATAATGATATTTAATTAAATGACCCTATAAAAAAATATTATCGATAGATAGCAATTAAATTGAATAAAATAAACTCCTCGCAAAAGTTATTACTACGATATGCATAATCCAATTGTTGTTTCATTGGGATAATGTGAAAGTCGGCATTAAGTATGAACATTTTTATTTGAATGCCATTAAACAACAAAGCAATAAGTCAATGAAGGCAGCGTTACCTTATTCCCCCCCTCTTTATGCAGAGAAAGGACATATGCAGATCCCCATTAAAGAGAAAATTAAACAAATTTCCCACCTCAAATTGAACGGTGAGCAACTAAGTCAATAATAATATATACTTGTACAGTGCATTACTCCTCCATATTTTTAATGCCAACCTTCCTTTTTCCATCAGAAATTAATTGGTGAAATTCTCACCCGCAACATTGCCGCACAAACGTGTAAGATTCCCCAACACACATTGCTGTCACAGAAAGATACACACAACCAAACCCAAAGGGATCAAGCATTTCAAACTTTACTTTGCTTAGGCATTCCCAGCACCAACGCTGCCTGCCTAGTTTAGATCATGTGCTGCTTCAACTTTCTTTTCACCTAGGGCGTACTGTGGAGTCCCCTTTATTTTTTATTTTGTGTTTTTGCTAGCAAGATCCCTAATTAATGGCATTTGCAAGGGGGGTTGTCTCTTGTTAAGGGCAATTGTTAAAAAGTTTAAAATAGCATTGCTTGTTTATTTTTAAAATTTAAAAAACGTGCATTTTTTATAAAGAGATATATAAAATTATTCAATTGCATTTATCCAAACGTTTAGACTTTTGAAAGAGATAGTTATTAACATGATATTATAGCTATTATGACTAAAAGATCTAAAATTTGATTCCTATTGACCTCATAAACAATAATTATTCATGCTGCAAACCAAAAAAAAAAAAAAAACTCTTATGAAACATATAAAATCATATCTGTAAAAATTAAAAAATAAAAATTAGAAATCGAACTCAAGTCGCATTACATACATGAGCAGAAAATCGATTGAGGGTTGTGGAGTAGCTTTATTCACATCGAACTTTCCATGTGTAAAATGGCTTTGACAACCACACCCCCACAAAAGGATATACTTATTATCTGCCGCAGCTTGTTGGCCAAAGTATGGGCACAACAAACCAATTTCCAGTGGCACCTACGCTTTGGGAGCTCAATTATTACATGTTAAAGCGTTGTTGTGGCCCTTTATATGAATTTAAGTCATAGGTCAAAATCTACATGTTAGAAATTGTAAAGGATTAAAGGAAAAAAAAAAAGTTTGAGCCATATGATATGTCACTCAAGAAAGATGATATACCCTTTTGGACATAGCTGCTTTGGAATTTATTCCCTTTCAAAAGTTACAAATGGTAGACAGTAGTTGAGCACTAAATTTTTCATTGGTTGGAGTCCAAGTTTATGGGATAAAAAAACAAAACAAAAAAATCGCAAGAAAAGCTTTTTGAATTATTGATTCATTTTTAAAGATGGCTTAGAAACAACAGATCATTATCTAATGATTTTTTCCATTCTAATGCTCTATTCAAAATTATTTATCAAATTTGTTCCTCTCAAATGAAACACTATTTTATTAAATGATAAAGACATTGTTGAGAAATAGGACTTTTCTATGATGAATTGATGGTTGTTATCTCTTCTAATAATAAATTATTAGCTTAACCGAATAACTAAATCAAATAGAAAGACCTTTATTTCTCTTTCTCTCAGGTTTATAGATCTTCTCAGTTGAAAGATCTTAAGGTATCTAAGGGGAAGTATTTTGCAATAATTGGTGTGTGTGAATCAGCTGAACTCTCGTAGTTGAGTTGCAGCACTGTAGCTTTTATTTATAAAGTGAAGATGGTGCATAATGTTCCCCACTTACACGGGTGTACACTAACAAACCCTATAAAAGCCTATAACCGCCTCAACGACTAGAAACGGAAATGAAACAGAATGAAACAGATACAAACAGCACTGCTAGCTCGCAGCCTCTTTATCTGATACCCCCCCGCAAGCTGGCAGTGGTTGATGAACATCAATCATGCCAAGCTTGGACATGAGTCGTGCGAAAATGCGCAGTGGCAAAGCTTTGGTAAGCATATCAGCACACTGTTCAGCAGTTGCGACGGTAGCAAACGCATGAGTCCAGCTTGGAATTTCTCCCGGACGATGTGGCAGTCTATGTCTAGATGCTTGGTTCGTTCATGGAACACCGGGTTGGCCGCAATATGAAGGGCACTTTGATTGTCACAAAAAAGAAGGGCCTGCTTGGGGGGAGAGCTCTGTAGGTCGTGTAAGAGGTACTGCAACCACTGCAACTCACAGGTTGCACTGCCTAGGGCCCGATATTCTGCCTCGGAGGAGGACCTTGACACAGTGCTTTGTTTCTTGGCCTTCCAGGACACCAGGGAGCTACCAATGAAGAAACAGTAGCCAGATACGGACTTCCGAGTGTCTAGGCACCCTCCCCAGTCCGCATCACTGTACCCGACGAGCTGCAGGGAGGTGGAACGGGGAAAAAATACACCGCGCCCAGGCGCTGCCTTTAAGTATCTCAAAACTCTCAGGGCAGCACGGTGATGGTTATTGGTCGGAGAGGCAAGAAATTGACTGAGCTGTTGGCAGGCAAAGGCAATGTCTGGCCTTGTTGAATTGAGATACAGCAAGCGCCCAATCATGCGCCTATACCCTGCTATGTCTTCATAAGGCTTGGAATCATCATTATATAAACGCACGGCAATGTCCAGGGGAGTGGAGGCTGGTTTCGAGTCCATCGTTCCAGAATCCTGAAGTAGGTCGAGGCAGTATTTGCGCTGGCACATC
Source organism: Nissolia schottii (assembly GCA_003254905.1). NCBI lineage: Eukaryota > Viridiplantae > Streptophyta > Magnoliopsida > Fabales > Fabaceae > Nissolia > Nissolia schottii. The sequence continues at coordinate 26,437 of QANU01097538.1, forward strand.
GTAATTCCGTGCTTGGAATGTGACACCTCAATTCCAAGGAAATAGCGAAGTTGCCCGAGGTCTTTAATGCGGAACCTGTTATCCAGCACATCCTTGATCTCTTGGAACTCAGTCAAAGAAGTGCCAGCCAAGATGATATCGTCAACGTAAACCAACAAAGCGGTGAAGTCTGTGGGTGTGCTCTTGGTGAAAAGCGTGTGATCCGAGGCTGCTCTTGTGTATCCACAGCTGAGCAAGACTTGGGAAAGCTTTTCAAACCATTGCCGACTGGCCTGTTTGAGTCCATACAGACTCTTGAGTAGCCGACAGACTTTTCCTGGCTGAGTGGTATTCAAACCTGGGGGCAGGGTCATGTACACTTCCTCACTGAGGTCCCCATGCAAGAACGCATTATTGACATCCAATTGGTGAAGATGCCAGTTTTTGAAGGAAGCTACAGCCAACAGCACACGAATGGTGGTTATTTTTGCCACCGGAGAGAATGTGTCAAAGTAGTCAATTCCCTCCACTTGGTTATAACCCTTGGCGACAAGCCTGGCCTTGTACCTTTCAATCGATCCATCTGACCGCCTTTTGATTTTATAGACCCACTTGTTGCCAATGGGAATGAAGCCTGTGGGCAGATCAGTAACCAGCCAGGTCTTGTTTAGTTCCAAAGCATCCAATTCAGCCCTCATGGCCTCCTTCCAACAGTCGTGCTTACTGGCCTCACTATAAGTCCTTGGCTCAACATTTGTGTCAATAGCAGCAAGGTATTTAACAAAGGAGGGAGCCAGATTGGCATAAGAGACATAGGCTGAGATAGGATACTTACAACATGATGGTAGAGGTGTTGGTAGGGCAGTTGGTGAAGCTGCATACACTTGGTTGCAATAGTAATCCTGCAAGAATTGAGGTGCCTTCTTGATCCTTGTGGAAAGCCTGGGCCTGCTTGCTTGTTGCTGTTGTGCTGTGATAGGACTTTCTGGTGCAGAGGTGTGACCAACAGAGTCTGCTTCATTTTCTGTCACCAACTCAGGTTGGGGACTTGGTTGGGTGTGTATGGAAGGGCTAAGGTAATTTGGCTCAGGTTCAGGCGTTATTACAGGCTGTTCAGGTGCACTATGGTGCTGTGTAAAGGGTTGATGTTGGTGCTGTGAGGTATTGTAAGGGAAGACATGATCATAGAACTGCACATTTCTAGAAATTAGGATGGTCATGGACTTAAGGTTATACAACACAAAGCCTTTGACTCCGGGTTTGAACCCTATAAAGATACACTTATCCGCCCTTGGGTCAAATTTCCCTCTCCCTGCTTTGATGGTAGATGCATAACACAGGCCACCAAAAGTTTTAATTGGATTTAGGTCGGGTAGGGTATTGTATAGGATCTGATATGGTGACTTGTTGTTAAGCAGGGGGCTGTTTATTCTGTTTATCAGGTATGTGGCATGGAGGACAGCATAGGACCAGAACTTTTTAGGCAATTTGGATTGGAATAAAAGAGCCCTGGCCACATTAAGGATGTGCTGATGTTTTCTCTCAGCCCTAGCATTCTGTTGTGGGGTTTCTCTGCATGTAGTTTGATGAATGATCCCTAGGGATTGGTAGAAGCTAGGTATGTTCAGTTCAGGCCCATTGTCACTTCGAATTATTTTAACTTTGGCATCAAATTGTGTTAAAATGAAGGTTATGAACCTCCTAATGCTGCTCATTACCTCAGATTTTGACTTTAGCATAAAAGTCCATGTGAATCTACTAAAGTCATCAACTGCAGTGAGAAAGTACCTATGCCCATGGTATCCATTTACTGAGAATGGTCCCCAAATATCTAGGTGAATAAGCTCAAATTTATCTTTGGCTTTTGAATTGCTTACATTGTAAGGTAAACATTTCTGTCTTGCATAGTGGCAAACATCACAAGGTGCATGTTCAGCTTTATTAACAAAGGGAAACTGTCTATTTATGAAAGACATTCTAGCTAGTGAGGGATGCCCTAGCCTAAAATGCCATAATGCACTTTGAGGAATTACAGACTCTACATAATTCTCTATGTGAACAGCTGAGGTACTGGAAACTGAGACAGTTGCTGCTGCCTGTGAGGTTGATGCTGCAGCCTTTGAGTTGCTTGCAACCAAGTGATACAGCCCTCCAATCTGCCTACCAGAACCAATCATCCTCATGCTGCTCGCATCCTGTATCATACATTTATCATGAGAAAAAGTAAGTAAGCAGTGTCCTGCATTAGCCAGCTTAGAGATTGAGATCAAATTGACATTAAAATCAGCTACATAAAGCACATTGTGCAGGTGCAGCCCTGAATTGAATTTAACTTCACCAGAAATTTCAGCCATTAAGCTGGAACCATTAGGCAGCCTTATCTCTACCGGTTTAATTCTCTCATAGTTTTCAAGACAGGAAATCATGGAGCAAATATGGTCAGTTGCTCCCGAATCAAAGATCCAGGTATTGCAAGTTGTCATTACAGGCATGATAAAACTTGTACCTGTTTGTGCAGAATTTTCAAATGGAGCAATGCTCACTTGAGATACATGACTGACACTGTCTGCTGAGGCCTCTGATGTGGTGCTCTTGTTCTGCAGCAGTGCCATTAAATTCTGGTACTGCTCCTGAGTGAGTCCAATTCCTCCACTCAGTTGCTGTNATAATAATAATAATAATAATATCATCATCATCATCAAAGAAAAAACATTATAATAGCATAATCTAATAATAAGCTTTCATGAAAACAATTAAAACAAATAACATTTGGGAGGTATCTAGATAGACGAATCCCAAGCAATATGGTTTGGCTATAATGATGATGTTGTTGTCGAACATCATGGTCATTGTCATATGTCCGAGTTTCATGGTCTTGCCCCTCTAAATCTATATGTCTAAATCCTAATATACTTGGCGATCGTACATCGTATACCACAATCAACTTGGACTGTCGCTGACTTATAATTCTATCCTAGATCTTACTCCCATGAAAACGATTAAACATGATAATTCTTCTTCCTCTTCTTCGTCGTCTTCCTATTTTATATAAAAATAGGTAAGAGAAGACATATAGGTCATAGAGTACTTATATAAAGTCTATGAGTAAAAAAGAATAGAAAACTATATGAACTTGTCATTTCATGTGGAAAAATTTCATGATGCATGCTGAAAAGAATAGAAAAAATGGTAACTTGTCATGAGACAATACTACTATGTGTATGCATCATATTGTGGTATCATGAGATACGGGTAAGATAAATAACTAGTAATAATAGTTAGTGATAAATATAAATGAGTATTGAATAATTTTAAATGTAAGGATCAAATAAATATCGATCAACTTTTACAATAGTGGTAACCGTAGTTTTACTTCGCAACTAATATAAGCTTATTCCTACTGACACAAAGTTTCAAAGTATTACATTCTTCCCCCTTAAAAGAATTTGGTCCCCAAATTCAAGCGAAACGTAAATTAGCTTAACTAAACTTAACTGAACATACCTTAGGGATCAAATAAATATGGATACTTAGTTTTCTTGGCTTCTTCTGCTTCCCATGTTGCTTCCTCCCCAAAGTGGTTCCGCTAGATCACTTTCACAGAGGCCACCTCCTTCGAGCGAAGCTTCTTCATCTATCAATCGACAATTGCCACAGGTTCCTCTTCATACGATAAACTTTCATTAACCCGTACTACTTGTGGAGAGAGGACATGAGAGTCATCATGCATGAATTTCCTTAACATTGACACGCAAAAATTTAGATGGATAGCTGAAAGACTTAGGGGTAAGGCCAACTTGCATGTCACGACACCAATTCTTTCTAGGACCTCAAAAGGGTCGATAAAATGAGGGGTAAGCTTCCCTTGCTTACCAAACCTTACCACACCCTTCATGGGAGACACCCGGAGGAAAACATGGTCGCCTGATTCAAAATCGAAGTCACACCTATAATTGTTGGTGCATAACTTTTGTTTGGACTGGGTTGCTCGCAACCGCTCTCTAATCAACTGAACCTTCTCAAGACATTCCTGAACCACATCAAGCCAAATGGCTTTAGCTTCACCAAGTTCAAACCATCCTATGTGTTATGCCGCAACTTAAGACGTGACCGAACGAAGGGCTACTACCCTACGAAAGCTCTGACGTGGCATTCTAATGTACATACAATGCTTATAAATGAACAACTGACATCATAATAAATAACTGATTTCATAAAATAATTGCTTTCATTGAATAATAACTGAGTTTACATGTTAAACTGAAAATTCTATTATGATAATATGACTAAAGACATGAATGTTTAATTGGGGATCTTGCCCTAGGTATCTAAAGCATAACTGGTAATGAATCTGGTAGACCCCACTGCGAAGTGAAGCTTACCAGTAACGCTAAATCCTCACTGCTATTGGACAAAGAGGACATTCTTATAGTCCTTTACTGTATCTGAAAAATGATATTGACAAAGGGATGAGTTTATCATCTAAGTGGTGGGCACCTCAGTACCACACACATAACATATATTGCATATAGTCATGGCATATATATACACATATACTGAATAAGTGAATAACAAATAAAGCATGGAAGCTGAAGCAAATTTGATTAACTGTTGTAAAGTAAATCTGAATAAACTGTTAAAGATAAAACTAAATAAACTACTGAAAGGTAAATCTGGTCTCTACAGCATATGCCCGTCTCCCTTGCGGAGGAGCACGAGGAGAGATTCCTCTTGATCCTCTATTCAAGGAAAATTTGGCTCGACCTTGCTTCACTAGGATAAATCTGGGTGGCTTTGGTACGCGAGCAACTCGGATACCTGTGAGGGTACGTATACCCTGATCTGAGCAGCATTACACCCATCTAACATACTGAATATGGAAGGGAATGAATGCCATAATCTGAGGATCCTTGCGCTCATAACTATCTACTACTAAGTTTGATTTACAAGGTCATTGACCCCGTACTGTTCTAGGTCATCTATCCTATGATTTACTATTCGTGGAGTCTTTTAGGTGAACTAGCTTGATTACCCAAGTTGTTAGGTCCTAAGTCTACTAATTATGATGAGGGTTGATGAAAGCTTTCTGCAATAGTTTGCACTCTCGTTTTTATTTAATATATCCTTTCTACAGCTTTCAGATCCTCAAAGGATCCG